>VZTN01027096.1:0-54449 GCA_013400515.1 Erpornis zantholeuca | reverse complement strand
GTATATATTTTACATCACATATATTATAATTCACATATTTCAATGTCTTCTTGCTCTGGCCCGTATTTCCATAAAATAAAAAGCAAACCCAAACAACAACAAGAAGCCATCAGTGGTAACAAACCAGTGATAAATCCACCATGTCAGTGTCATGGGATCAGTGTTCCCCATGCCCCAAACTGCCCCAAACTGCCCCAAACTGCCCCAAACTGGTGACCATAATTCTCTTAAAAAGGAAAGTGTTTTATGGATAAGAATTTCTAAACCCTATCCCACTTTGTCCAACACTGCCACAGTGATCCTGAACCGTGATCCTGATCCTGTACTGAACCTGCAGCTCAGTACAAGGATTAGCCCCAAACTCACCCACCATGGAATTATCATGGGGATGTACCTGCAGGAAGAAGGAATAATGGGAATTGTGCAGTTTGCATTCCCTTCCCTGCTGAAGGCAACCACCCTCCACCACCCAGAGCAAAACCACCACAGGACTCAGCTGTGGAAGAGCAGCACAAGTTGGAATTTATTTCCAAGTTGTTGATTTTTTCAAGACTTGGAGCACATGTTTCTTGTCGGTGTTTGTTTGATTTCCAACAGTCCCTGGCTTGGCTTTCTTGTGTCTTCAGTGTCCCATGTCCTGAAAAGATGAAATGAAGCTTCTTTCTGCTTTTTTCAAGGTGGGTTATTTTTCTCTTATCAAAAGCTCAGAGGCACAGCAGTGCTGTGACCTCCAGGAACACAAGGGCAGAAAAAGCAGAAAGGGAAAGGCAATAGCAGCTCACAGCAGCTACCTTTTATATCTATTATTGACCAATTAAGAAAACTCTACATGCTTTGTTTTGTTCCCAACACCAATGAATGCCAGTTTCATTGACATGTCCCTTCCACACTCAGTTCCCTCCACCAACCAGCAAACCACAGGAACTGGTGNTAAAGGAATCCTCAGAGGGACAGGAGAAGCTTTCAGGCTTCCCTGGACTCCAACAGTTTCTCTTCCACGTCACTACAGGACAAGTGGCCCAGTGTCATTTTTAAAGGCATACAAAATTTTCCTCGGATTTTAGTGGTTTTAGAGGCAGGAAAGCTCTATTGCTGTACATAGCAAACACACACCGAAGGTGCTTTCAGGAATTGTAACATCATCATCTGATGAAAAGAGCTGCTTAAAAGCTCTGCCTCCATTCAGAGGTTCCCAATCCCACCCCTCCTGCTGAAGTCCCATCCCTGGGTTAGGATAAACTTCCCGAGGGTCTCCTGGGTTCCTGGAAAATTTCAAGGCCCCCCCCCCCCCCCCCCCTTTAGAGTCAGCAGGACAAGGGGGTCCTGAGGCTGCCCAAATCAAATTATTAAATAATTCAGATCATCAAATATCCCTTAATTTAATAGATTTAATAGAGCTCTGTCTGTACTTTGTTCAACTTGAACCTATTACCTAAAAATGAGTGCTATAAAATCAGGAGCTGGCAATCTCTGGATATAGGAATACCTAGAAAAGCACTGGAATTTTTTTAAAGGCAGCTTCTTCAGGCAAAGGGAAGTGGCTGCAGGATTTAATTTGCTCTGCTTTGATTCCTTGTTTCTTTAAACTTTTGCCAGAGGTGATGGGAATTCCAGATGCACATTTTTTGGTGCACCGTAAAATCCAAATAAATACAAATAGCATATGCTTGGGTTTGGTGTTTCCCCTATGGATTTTTCCCCCCCCCCCCGTGGAAAAAGCAGTCAGTAGGAAAATAGGTATTTCCAGTCTGTCATGAGAGCAGCCACGAGGATTCAGTAAATCTCTCTTAAAGAATCACTTACGGAGGGATTGGGAGATGAAGAGACATTTTCCTGCACATGAAGAGATTTGTAATCAGAGGTTTGCTTTTGTGATGCAATTGATGCTTCCAAAAGCACATTTACTGAAGCACCGGTGTTTAATGTTTCAGGCTGAAAAAACAAACAGGAATGAGCAAAAACAAACAGAGAGGAATTCTCAGATGATCAGCTTCCCTGCAAAGGTCCTCTGTGACTCACTTGAGTTCACTAAATACTCAAAAATAACTTCTAAAAAGCTTCGTGGCACTGGTCTGAAGTTCAACATTCATTCACTGTATAGGAAAATGAGATTATTTAAATATAACCTTCATGAAAACTGTCCAGGATACCTTAAAATCAATATTTGTGAAACAATATTTAAAAACCAGTGGTTATAATCAGTGCATCAGTTCATTATATCTGCATGTACATATCAAATTCCTTAAGTTCTTGGAATATTTTTAAGCACAGCCTGAAGTAGTCAAAGTTTTACACCACCAGAAATTTCTGCTTACTGGGAAGGAAATCAAATGCGGGTTTGATTAATTGATGTAGTCACATATTAAAAACTTTTGCTTCTTATCCCATTAAAAGTAACACTAATGAGCAATGGCTGTGACCTTCAAGGGGAAAGCCACGTGTGCTTCAACCCCTCAATATTTACCACCCAAATTTAATCTTTATAATGGACACCTTAAAAGGAATCTGATAGAAAATACTAAGAGCTGCTCCAAAAGTAAAACACTTAAGGAAGATTTTGATTAATGCCTCATGATTAATCAATTGATTAATACAGTTTTCAATACAGATGTGAGGACAGTGTCTACTTTAATCAACCCTCCTGAACATGGTGAAGACAAATGATGTATTTTTGTGTCAATTGAAAAAACAAAGCCCATTTTAGCAGTTATGTAAATTATAAGTCAAGCCTTCCTTATGCTGCCCAGATTTTTCCCTTTTACAAAAACCTTACACACAGGAACTGCTAATTAGGTAATTGTCATCCTTTTGGGAAGGAACTTGCTATGAACCTAAAAGTAGTCCCACTTTCTGCCAAATGAGTGCACTTCTTTAAAGAAATTGTCTTAGAATTGCACTATAATCTATATTTAAAGGCCCTCTCCCTGATATTTCTTTATTCTGAGACTGTTTCTAATTTGTGATTATGCTTTCTACCATACTAAAACTGAAATCTTTATTCCAGTCAAAAATAATCACCCCGTAATTACTGTGACAAACTGCCCAAGCTGTATCATTGTGGCCATTCCGACTAATGATATTGTATTAGAATGCCGAGCAATAGACTTCAAATGGAAAATATAATTATGTGCATTAGTTTGTCTAAGCATTTATAAGATCACATATCCATCAGTTATCAGGTCTCATAAAAAAAGCCATATATCACTGTCACTGCTGGTTTTGTTATTGGAAATGGGGGCTGTTATGAACTCGGCTTAGGATGTGTGGCTCAAATTCCACTTTTTCTGTTGTCCAGTAAATCCTTGTGAGGTGAACTCCTATAAAATGGGCAGAATTCTAGGGTGGTGGCACAGGAAGAAAATTGACAGTCTAACCAAATTTTTACTCAATGTTTATGGTGCCAAATAATCTTGGAGATGTGTTTAAATTTATTGGGCATAAAGTGGTTCACAGAACCCTGGGATCTTTGAGGCTGGAAAAGCCCTCCCCATGGAGTCCAGCCTGTGACCAATCCCCACTTTGTCCCCAGCCCAGAGCCCTGAGTGCCACCTCCAGGAATTCCTTGGACACCTCCAGGGATGGGCACTCCAAACCTCCCTGGGCAGCCCCTGCCAAGGCCTGAGCTCCCTTTCCATGGGGAAATTCCTGCTGATGTCCACCCTGAGCCTCCCCTAGCCCAGGCTGAGGCTGTTCCCTCTCCTCCTGTCCCTGTTCCCTGGAGCAGAGCCTGACCCCCCCTGGCTGCCCCCTCCTGTCAGGGACTTGTGCAGAGCCACAAGGTCCCCCCTGAGCTCCTTTTCTCCAGGCTGAGCTCCTTTCCCAGCTCCTTCAGGCATTCCCCAGCCCCTTCCCAGCTCCCTTCCCTTCCTGGACACCCTCCAGCCCCTCCAGACCTCTCTTGTCAAGGGGGGCCCCAGAAGTGATCCCAGGATTGGAGGTGCCTCACCAGAGGATAAATCTTGGCTGAACATCTCCGTGTCTCCTGTTTCCAAAGCTAAGGAAACACCTGAGCACCCTCTGAGCATCCTGAGCAAGCTGAGCACCAAGCCAGCTTCACCTTGGCAGAACTGCAGTTTAATTTTCAGTCAGGCTCCTTCTCTGCATGCTTTGCTTTCCTTTGGAAAACCTAAACTGTTTAAGATCCTGGTAGGGAGAGTCTTTTCCAACCTCAAAAATTCCATGATTCCGTGTCAAGGAGAATACACAGAATCACAGAATAACAGAATGATTTGGGTTGGAAGAGATCTTAAAACTCATCTCTTACCACCCCCAGCACCTCCCACTGTCCCAGATTGCTCCAAACCCCATTCCAGCCTGGCCTTGGACACTTCCAGGGATCCAGGGGCAGCCACAGCTTCCCTGGCACCCTTTGCCAGGTCCTCCCCACATATCATCACACAACAAGGAGAAGTTATTACGTCACCTATTACAACATCACAATGATGAGTTACCCTCAGAAAATATAAATAACATTTCCCTCCCTCTTTTTGGGTCATCTGAGCTGTGGTTCCGACACCCTCCTGAACTAACATCGTGCTGCATTTTGGTGCCAGTATAAATTTCAGCCATCCAAACAAGGCTGTGTATTTGAACTGACAAAGAATAAATTATTTGCATCTGGCATAACTGATGGTTGTGTCAAAGCCCTGGAATATAATTCTTAATCTTATAGATGCCTGTTTACTTGTGCATAAGATAGCAGCGCTGAGTCTCTTCCCAGAACAATTATCAGGTTATTGCTACGGGCGAGCCTGGAACTTCCAGGGAAAGCCACATGAAAATGCAGCCATCCCAGAGCAGGCTGAAAGGGATGTGTTGGATCAGAGCTCACTGCTCTGCTCTCCTCCTCCCTGCTCCCAGGAAAATGGGAATCGGAGAGTGCCAGGAGGACACAGAGCTGCAGGTGTGTCTTTGCTTCCATGTGCTTCCCAGGACAAGGACCCCAAAAACCAGAGGGGAAATGTCACTCATCCTCCTCCATGGGCTGAGAAGGTTCTGGGATAGTCTACATCCTGTAATACAAGTTATTTTTTAAAATAAAAACTATCTTACAATGAGCAAGGAGTTGGTTTTTGGAGAGGTTTCTTTACAGTAGGTTTTACTGAATAATGATTTTAGATTTTTAGGAATAAATTCCACAAATGCAGACCTGGAGAATGTTTAAAATATGTTGTTTTCCCAGGAGAATTTTCACTGATTTTTTTTAACCCTGTAGTCTGCAATGGCCGCGTTTTATCTGATGTTATGTGGTTTATATTTATATTTATATACCTATTGTATTTGATTCTCAAATATGCAACAAAAGACATGAGAACCACAAAGGAACCTTCACTGCACCCACCTGTTTCACCCCAATAAAGAGCTGGGGCTCGGTTTGGAAAGATGAATAGGCCATGAAATTCCTGCCTCTTTATTAGCAGAATTAATTTTAAAGGGTCAATGTACATCCTAGAAAATTTGTCTCATATTAAGATGTCCAGATGTTTTTGGTCTCTCTGTCTGACATCCCCACCATCAGAATAAATTGTATTTCCAGCCTAATGCAATAGATAAGAGAGAGGAATAAATCTCATCCAGTTCAGTTGATAAAATTAACATGCTGATGATATTTTAATGTTTCCATATAATCAAGGGAGCATGGATCATGCTTCCACCAGTTCCAGTGTAATTTTCTTCTTTAATCTTTTCTCAAGGGAAAGGAGAAAGAAAAAGAAAGGAGAAAGGAGAAAGGAGAAAGGAGAAAGGAGAAAGGAGAAAGGAGAAAGGAGAAAGGAGAAAGGAGAAAGGAAAATAAAGGGAAAAGGGAAAGGAAAGGAAAGGAAAGGAAAGGAAAGGAAAGGAAAGGAAAGGAAAGGAAAGGAAAGGAAAGGAAAGGAAAGGAAAGGAAAGGAAAGGAAAGTATAGGAAAGGAAAGGAAAGGAAAGGAAAGGAAAGGAAAGGAAAGGAAAGGAAAGGAAAGGAAAGGAAAGGAAAGGAAAGGAAGTCTCTCTTTGGACCTAAGAATTATTCCTACTTGGCAGAAATTATTGGTTTGTGGTAGAATTCTTCAGGCAGAAGAATGTAGTTGAAGGGGTTTAAAGACCCCATTCCCCACTACATTTTAATGTTGTTTGGGTATTTAAGCGACTTACATAGCTTTAAACTTCTTGTTTTAGTCTTTACTGTGAGAAACATCAGGATGCATCCCCTTCACATATTTGCAAGGGAAACATTCATCAGGTCCAGGAATAAATGGGACACATCAACAATGACAATATATTCATATAATCTCCCTGCTGTGTGTGCTCAACTTCCTTTGGCATAGTTAAAAATAGAAATGTTATATGAGGACATTATTGTAACATTGTTATAAGTTATTGCAACAATTGTATCCTTGTTACAATTATTGTACACATGGTTAAAAACTAATTTAGAGAAACAAAGAGATCGTCTAAGCTGAAAAATAGGGAAGCTTCATTTTTATAATATCAAAACTTGATTCTAAAATAATTCCTGTGTCTTAGCTGGTGGTCTGTGAGCTGGGCAGAAACCTGCTCAGGAGGAAGGGGAAGGCAGAGGTGGCACAGAAAAGGTCCTGCTGAGGACACACAGCTCTGTTTTGGCCAGTGCAAGACCCAGAGACAACCCAGGGAGCAATGGTTTCAAACCATCTCCAGAAGGAATTTCTGCAAGGAAAGGGTTCCTTAATATTGGCAGGGGCTGCCCAGGGAGGTTTGGAGCCCCCATCCCTGGGGATGTCCAAGGAAGGCCTGGATGTGGCACTCAGAGTGATGCTTTAAATGGCTCCCTAGAACCAGAGAGCAGGCAGGAATAAAGGAATCAAGGAGGGATTGGTTGGAAAGGCCTTCAGAGGTACACTCTGGGCTCCAGAGGCTCCTGCCTCAGTGCATCCCAACATGGACAAGGACAGCTCCCGAGTTCTTCCCACTTGGATCTCAGCATCAATTCCCCAAGCAGAAGCCAGGCAAGGATGGAATTTGCCCAAGCTTGCCCCCCTGTCCCCAAGATTGTGGTTTGCAGTTGTTGGGCCTAGGAGGGTCTGGGTGTCCTTGGAGAGCTGGAGAGGCTTTGTTGTGTGTGTGTGAGCATGAGAGAACAGCACTGAACGAGCTCCAGGGAACTGCAGAGTGACACTGGGCAGGGCAGGGCTGGAAAAATAGGAAAGTTCAAACCTAAGAAGAGCTCTGGGCTGGGGACAAGATGGGCATTGGGCATAGCCTGGACTCTATGGACTGGGAGGTCTTTCCCAACCTCAATGATCCCGTGATTTCCATATCAGGAAAATGAGACTGCAGAAAGGTGTTCTGGGGGGGCAGGATAAGGAGGTAGAGGATTCATCAGTTTGAACCTCAGCTATATTCTACAAATCCTGAGAAACCATCCCCGTTCTCCTCGTGGCGAGCAGCGCACTGACAACCCCACCCTCCCACCCAGCATCGCCCAGCCCCGGGGGAGAAGCGAGGAGCACCAAAGCTGTGCCACCCCCACCCCAGGAGCTCTCACACGTGCCCAGAGCTGCCCAACACGTGTGTTCAGAGCTGCAGGGGCAGCATCCTCACCCCTGTGCTCGTCAGTCACGGCTCTGCGGTGATCTCAGAGCTCCTGGAGCAGCACAGACACCGCGGAACCACTCGGAGCTGTCAGCGCACTTCCAGCAGATTGATGGCTCCGAAGACCTCCAGTGTGGAGGGTAATGTTAAGGATCTGCAGTTACTCAGCTGAAGCTGAGATGAGGGATGCCTCCTTTCCAGGCCTGGTTATTGAATTTGAAAGCCCTCGTAGGTTTTGCTGTCAGCCGGCGTTGCTGAAAACGGACGGCTCCAGGAATGAGTCAAAAAGGGATGGCTGGGAGAAGAAGTTTAAAGGAAAACGAAGATGAATCTTTATGGTTTTCAGGTTAAAGCAGCGACAAAAAGATGAAGTTTCGCTGTGGAGTAAAAAAAAAAATAATCACTGTGTTAGGTTCTGGTGCTCAGAACAGCTTTTTTTACAGGCAAAAGCTCCTCAGTGTAGAAGTGAGCTCAGAGCCAAAACATTTTGTTATACAGAAGCTTACCATAAGCAGAACCTCACCATGAACCAAAATGCAATTTGCATATTCTATTGCACTGATTTTACTCTATTTCATAATGAATAGCCTTCAACACCAGGTAAAAATCTAAAGATAGAAAGGAGACTGTAAATAAGGGCCAAGTCAAAGAAACATTCAAAACTTGACCAACAACAAAAAAATTAATTGTTTTCTAACTTATTGCATTTGAAAGGAAAAGAACTACTGTTTATCATGTAACTACTCCTCATTTTCTGTATAAAACCATTTCTATTCCAGAAGTAAGATATAATATTAACCCTCTGACTTCCCAATCCCACATATTCCTTCACTTTCCCACCTACAGCTCCATGAACTGATCATGCTGCACATTTGGCCTCCATTCTTCAAGGTATCTTGGTGTAATCAACACTTTGTGCAACTTAATGAGCATAAAATGGCAAAAAAATGTGAATGGGAGCTCAAGACAAATCTTGGAGTAACAAATTTAATTCTTAATTGGTGAACCTGGCTGTACATCTGAAAGTTCGTGAGAAATGTGGTCCTAAAAATAATAATATAATCCTCAATATGTATCTCTCCCTTGGGACTGGCTTCTTTGCACCAGAAAACAATGTGTTTGTTAAATAAAAAGTCCATTTTTATTAAGTATTAAGTATACCAGTCTGGTATAGCTGGAAGGGAAAACTTCCCTAAAAAAAATTTCACCTAAAAAGAAGATTTTTGAAAAGTGCTGCTTTCTGAACTTTCATCTGTGACCTAAAACTGAGAGTTCTCATCTCGTTTGGTGCTGCTGGCTGGGAGGTCCATGGGAAAAGCAGGATTTGGTGAATTTTCTTGGGAATTAAGGGCTTAAATGTCTTCTCCACAAGCATTTCCATTTGCAGAAGAAGGCTGCCCCTCTCTTCTTCCAACTTCTTGGAGATGTTTTATTTCCTCCCCCTTTATTAAGCTTCCACTCCCTTTCATGAAACCAGTGGTAGGATTTTGGGCAGTTCCAACCATAATTATCCACCAAACTGGCTTATAAATTCAGGGAGGGATGTATTGCTCTGGGATCCCTCTTTCCCTCTCCAGCACTGCTGTTTTTTCAGCCACCCAAGACCCTTTGCAGGACTTTTACTTCTTCACTGAACCAATGGTATAAAACTTTCCCCATAAAACAAAAGGCAAAGCTGCTCATGAGGATTTTTTCCCCTCTTCTTTTCATCTGTCAGTGAAATATTTAATGAATCAATCAATGGAAAGTCTCTAGGCAGGAGGGTTCTAAACTCACTGCCATAAGTAGGCATTTAATTTTGATTTACTGAGGTGGTTATTGCTTATTAATCAGATAACATTATGAAAGCTGACTACATGTGTGTCAGTTGTACATTAATTAGTTACTAAAGTAAGAGAAGCTAAAGAGCACCAGGAGCTGCTTACATGTCCCCTGAATTAATTTAATTACAAGGAAAAAGTTCCAGAGCACATTCTTCCACATGGGTAACCATTTATACGAAAACAAATTGCAACAAATATAAAGTCTTCAGAAAAAAATGGCTTCTGGAAGTCACATAAGAAGCAGATAAATGCATAAAATTCATTTAAAAAATTCAAACTCTTTTGTCAATAAATTTATCAAGTGTATGCAGGAGTCAGAAGTTTCCTTTTTTCCAGAATTATCCTTGCTGTGACTTAGGAACAGCTTGGTTGTAAAGGTGGACATCACATGCTAAAAGCAGACTACATCACCAATTTCCAATTCCCAGTAACTCTCAGTGACCCACTCTGTCTTGATACATTGTCACTTTCTGATTAAATATTTCTCTAAAAGAGTCGCTGGGCACAGCTCACGAATGGGAAATACCCAATATTGTCAGTGTGCTGCTCTGCCAGCCACCCCACACTGCTCCTGCTGCAGTGGAACGTCCTGGGATTCATGGATTTATTCCCTCAGTGGCCTCGCTTTTCCCACCACTCTGGTTTGTGTTCTCTCTCCAGGCTGAAACAAACTTTCTATATCTGATAATTATTTAATAAATATTGGAATTTCGGCTGGCGTGACAGTATTATTTCTTAGAAAGCAAGCACACCTTTACACTCGTTTAAATCATTTTCTGCAGTTGAATGCTAATCCCAAGGACTAATTCCAATTATTTTCCTGGTGATATCCCAATGCAGCCAGGTGAGGAGGCTGCCAGGTTGGTGTTTGTGACACCTCCTGCCCAGCTGGGCCCTTTTCCAGCACCTCTCCATGCCCACACCCCCTGGGAATGTAAAAACAAGCAGTGGCCCTGTGTCCTGTGGAGACAAACACAGTTCAAAGTGCCATTATCACTTGTTCTCGTGGTGATAATTAATCCCGTCATCATTACCATAATGAGAAGCCACGTTCTGAAAATGCTGATTGAAAAACTCCCATATAGAAAAATACAGTCACTCACTGCCCTTTCAGCCTGAGGGATTCTTACATTTGCTGTTGATTAGCACACAGCCTTCCAAAGAATTTTTATGCCCCAATCCAAACTTTTCTAGTGTTCTTATGTCTCACTTTGTGATTTTTTAAAATGTTCCATTCTAGCATGAAGTGCTGGGATTGCACTTTTGTTCATTAATTTGTGATGGATCTTTAATCAAATTTATTTTTCCTGATTCCTCTCCTCTCCCAGTGATGTGGTGACAAAGGAAGACAAAGAAATTGAGAGAGAGATTGTCATGGTTTAACCTCAGCCAGCAACTAAATCCCACACAGCCACCTGCTCCTTCCCTCTCTGTGGGATGGGGAGGAGAATTGAGAGATAAGACCAGATTAATAATTGAAATCAATTATGATAATAACATTATTAATAATAATAGTAATCAAGAGGGAGATAACAGGGAAAAAGGGAAGGGAAGGGAAGGGAAGGGAAGGAAAGGGAAGGGAAGGAAAGGAAAGGAAAGGAAAGGAAAGGGAAGGAAAGGGAAGGAAAGGAAAGGAAAGGAAAGGAAAGGATGGAAAAATAAGCTGTGAATTGCCATAATTATAAAAAGAGAGGTGGCTTTGGGAAGGGATCCCATGTAATGCCATGGACTGGCCCTTGATCCCTGGCCTTCCCACCAGGCAGAACTCACCTCCTGCAGCTGCTGAGCATCCCCTCAGCACAGACTCTCTTTTCAGCTTTTCAGACATCTTAATGGGCATTTGAAAGCTGATAAATAACCCGAGCCTGTCCCACAGACACTCCTCTTCTGCAAGGCTGATAAGGCAAATCTAAACCACATTAGGTAAGCACTGCATTTTTAGGGGCCTCAGATTTGTCTGCAGTTCTCAGCTCACCTCTGGGCTCTGCAAACATAAACTGAGGCGTGTGAAATCCAAAACTCCCTGTAAACAACACAGTGCCACCTTTGAAATCCTGAACTTCAAAAATACTTGTGAAATATATTCTTCACATACCATATTTCCATGTTCTATAGATACAGAGATGTGGAATGGCCTGATACTGGTGAAATTTAAGATTTGCACTAAAAACAAAGGTAAATTGGTTGATCAGAGGATTCTCCCAGTGTTTTTATCTGTTCTGGAGTATTAATTGGTTGTACACGTATGTATAATCATTACAGGGTAAATTTAAAAGGGGCACATAACAAGCTTAAGTCACCATAAACCATAGAATAAACATCAGAATGAGAAGATTTAATAAACAACATGTTCCCAAAACAACTTCATCCCCTTCCATTAAATCCAAAACCCCCCTAGGACTTGTTCTACTATTCTCAATTCCTGACTATACCTTATCTATTGAAGGAAGAAGAAAAAAATAAAAAAGCCCAACTCACCATGCCAGGATATGTCTCTTCCTCTCACATTTTGGTCTGGCAGTTTGTTTTCTGTGGCAAGAATTCTGCCTGTGGCTATTTTGGATGGAAAATGGTGTCCTCCTACATGAAAATTTCCTTTCATTTTAAAAATGTTTCTAATCTGCATCAACAAGAAACCCAGTGAATGAGTGAATGGGACATTCCCAGGGAAGGATCTCCTTGTAGATGGTCACTGTGCCTTTTTAATGCCAACAGCATGGATTTGGGATTCCATATGAAGGAGGATCATTCCCAACCAGCTTCTCCAATAACAACTGGTACAGATATTGCAGAAGGGAGTTCCTTTTTCTGCAAATATTTTATTGAAGCAAGCTCCATCTTTGCTAGAAATAAACCTCTTTTCCCAGCCTAAAATTTCCTGGTATCTATTTGCCCTTAGGAAGAGAATGGATGTTCCTCTGGAGAGCACAGTGGGATTTAGACCTTTTCCTTCACAGCACTCCAAAGTGACTTTGGACAAATCTCTGTTAATCCTACATGGCTCAGGTGTCAGAACTGATCCTATTTAACAATTTTGATAATTAATTTGACAGAGGATGCGAGGACACCAATTATATTGTTTTTCCTGACATGAGTTTGGAAGGCAGCGCCGACTCCAAGGAATATGGGAGGGCAGGTAAATGAAATGATCTGGGGACTTCAACGACAGTGAAGTCACATCTAGTGACAAAAAAACTTCCAGTTCAGGAATTTAGGGGGGAGTAATTGGTATTTTTGAGGTTGTTTTTGGAAATGGAGGAAGAAGGCAAAGATTTCATGATACGCTGGGCATAAATCACTGAGGCAGCAGCCCCATGAACCCAAATGGTGGGTGCATCTCATGATGGGGAAGGAATAATATTCTGATTAAAAATAGGAAAATATTCCCACTATTCTACAAGTACCATCTTGGGACTGCCTGGTGCTGCAGACTGTTCACAGGCAGTAGGAAAATTCATCAAAATATGGAAAAGGGATATGCAGGAAGAAGTCCAATCTCTCTTGAGTGATGAGAAAGAAACAAAGTCATTTATTAAGCAGTAAAATGAATGAAGACTTGGCTAAAACAAGTTTAAATCTCTAGGCAAGGTTGGTTCAAACATGAACAGGCTACAGATAAACTCAGCCTAGTAAGAGAATAAAGAATATTTTTAGGCAGGAGAAAGGTCCTCCAACAGGAGTAGAGGAAGCAAAAAAAAAGACTTTAAATTACAGTGGTCAAAACCAATTCCACTGCATGCTTCCCTGGAAAAGCTGGGGAATTTGGTAGCCCTTGCTGTCACTTTGAGTATGTTGAGTACTTTTTGTCTGTTCCATGACATTGGAAATGAGAGCCTGACATCCTTAGAGCTTCTCCAAAATCCCAGGTAGGACCAAAAGATATGATAGGGGCTGAGTGTCCCAGATTTATTGGCACTTTTTGAACTGGATCTGTCAGCCAGGAGAGAGGTTTACATCCCATGTGGATCCTCCTAAAGTGCTACTGCAGTACCTCATGTCTCTGTAAATACAGATAAATATATAGGTAATGAATATAGATAATAAATATAAATAGCCATGGATACCACACACACGAGCCCATACATGGCTCAAGCATGCATGTGCTCTCTAGACAAGAATGATCTCAAAGTGAGGTATAAATGTAGGTTTGAGATTTGTATTATTATCACATTAAACAATAAATGTGTGGAAAAGAGCCTGTTTTGCTATTTCCAATCGTTCTAAACACAGGGTACAGCCTCCCCCCATATCCAGCCAAAGAGCAGAGACAATCCAGGCTCTTAAATCACATTTTCTTATGCTAAAACCTTCCACCTTTTGCAAGTAACTCATCTGATTTCCATGATCATAAAGAACTGGATAACACTAAATTATAACAACAGCAATCAGGGGCATGGGGAGCAAGAGGATCCTCAATTGCAGCCCATGCATCACTCAACAGCCCCACAGAAGAAGAGATTGAAAAGCACATCAATTCACACAACTTCCTCCCAGTGCCCATTGTCTTTTTCAGTTCCTAATGATGCTGAAGTGTCTCCATGATTAAAATTTAAAGGTTTCCCAGTAACCAAGTAATTTGCCCAAAACTCCTTATCTAGCACTCACCACGAAGACTCTGATTTTAATATACCATTAATCAAGCTCCAGCCAAGTTTACTACTGATACTTTCAATTACAGAGGAGCCAACTTCATTCTTCTCAGTGTGGCAGTGAGAGACCACTTCTCTGATTAGCCACAGCCCCTAAAAACAGAGGGATAAAAGGGCTGGGCTGGATGCACTTTCCTGAAGGAACTATCCGTTGCAAATTACGATTTAGTAAACAAAATTGGATCACTCTGCTGCAGGATAAACTCCAGCCAAATTTTGAGCCCTACACATCCTAATTATAATAAAAACCAGGAGCTGGTTTCAAGTTTTACGGTGTAACAACAACGTGGGGCTTGATGAAATGGAAATTGAGGCGACAGTGAATCGAACCTCCCAAATATCCGCGTGTTTCCCACCACAAACATTCCCACAACTGCCCGTGGTGGGTGTTTAATTGAGGCACATGAATGGATCCACAGTCTTCAATAGGGACATCTCGTGCTCTAAGTGATGCACGTGCACAAGTGATTGCAGGATCAGTTATCAGAAAATGATCCCCGGTACAATTTATAAGAATTCCAGCAGATTGCAAATAGCTATGATTTGTCACACAACATCTGGTCTCTTCTCTCCACAATCAAATGGACAAATGGAAATAACAATACAGGCTGTGAAATCGCAGCTTGGAAAGAAACAATTAGAGGGAAAGGGACCCCTACCTTACCCTGCTGGAGTGATGGAATTTGCACGGGGCTGCCTGGCTCAGCTAACGAAGAGCCAGCACTGGTTTGAGCTCTAGTGTGATTGCCACAAAAGAAATATTTCATTCTGAAGTTGTTTCCACAGCTGCACTCAAAATTTCGGGCAAAATGGGATGGTCCTGTTACTGCCCTGGGAAAAAATTTACCCTGTTCTGCAGGGTAAAGGTCCTGTTGAAATGGGTGAGATGGGACAAAATGGGACAAAATTGTAATATTTTATTTAAATATATCAGTATTATCATTATTTATGTATCTATATATTATTGCTATATTAACTCGATCCCTTAGTTCTGGATGCAGCTGACCATTAATTCTATTTAATTCACCTAGAGAACGTTACAGCACACCCAGGTACCTTCCAAAATTGCAAAAACTGTCTCAGCAGTGAAATCAGAGGGACAGGTAACAATTAACTTGTCTGAGAATTAGGAAAATCCATCACTAAGCTCAGATTTGTGTAAAACAATTTAAACTGAAGGGATATATGTAAAAATGTTGAGATAAAGATATAAGAGGGTATTTATTCTACAATAACATCAACTGAGACAGATTTCCATTGACAGCATTACTCAGATGGCACCGTCTGCTGGTAAGTTTGATTATCTGGAGAAAAATCAGTTTGATATTTAAGAAAAGAGCAAGGAAATGCTGAATTTTCTGTCATTCAAATTCAGCCTTCACATATTCTCCACTTAAGTTAAATGAAAGTTTCAGCTCTTACGTGGAAACCTCTTTTACTTAGATGAGAGACATTTGGGTGAGGTAACAGACTTCCTTTGCGTTGATGTCCAGAGAAATGAAAGATTTGGGTGGTTTTTTTGCATAATGAGTAAATCTCTTCTTTTGGAATGACCTCAGCACCAACCTCCTCTCTGCAGCACCTGAGCACAGCTCAGCAAGCAGTGAAGTCAAGGCAACATCCAGGCAAGGAACTTCACTTTTTCTTGTGTTCTTCCCAAATTTCTGCTGCTTATTCTTCTTTCAGAATTTTTGCTCCCCAGCTATAATCAACAGTGTAAAGTGGAATAGATAAGGCCTACAAAAAATAAATAAAGTCACAAAGATTGTTCCTGAAGTTGTCCTTTATCCCAAAAGCAGTAATACCTTTTTGGAAGATTTACAATCTTAACCAATTCTTTTCTGTCAAGTAGCAGTTTTTTGGCAGATCCCTTTTGCATGATTCATGAAGGACCAGTAAAAGGCTAATTGTTCAAATTAATTTGCGTAAATGACTAAGCAAGAGATAACAAAATTACATCTGCACTTGTTTGGCAAAGATTCAATAGCAGCGGCCCTGTACTGCCAGCTGCTTCCAGACAACACTCTCGCAGAAATTAAAAGCTACAAATATTAATTAATACACTTTTTTGGTACGTTAATTTGCACTGAAAGGTTCCGGAGTACAAAACTGCTGAGAAGATGAACCATGATAATTAGAATTAATGGGATGGATGCGTGTTTTTTGCAGCTGAAGTTTTAAAAACCCATGAATGGAACTGGGAACTTGGAACTGACATTCTCATAAATCTCTATGATAATGCTGCTATTAGTATTAGAAGGATTAAGTGCTGTGGCTCCGGCGTTATCCATCACATGACACGTTGTATCCCATCTGTCACCGCCGCGGCTGAGACATGAGCGCTGTCCTTGAGGAAGCCGCGTGAAAAGCGTTGGGAATTCAAGGAATTGCAGGATGGATGGCTCAACCCCACGACTCTCCAGCAGGAATAATGGCCAGTGCTCCGTTCTTGTCAGCTCAGGGCTTGAGCAGATACTCTGGCTGTGGTTAAGTTAAGTTAAGTTAAGTTAAGCAGCCTGAACTGGAGATAAATCAGCAACAGTCAAATGTCACAGATTTTTATCATTCACTCCTTCCCGTCATTGTGAGTTGGATGCCTCTGGAGCTGGTTTTTACTGGTATTCACCCCATTAATTTGGCATTTTTTAGGGCAGCCAGCTCCACTAGGGCTCCATTCAGTACACTGAAATAACAAGTAATTTTGATATGAAATCACTAATGAGATCATTTACCTGCTTCACAATGATGCAAATCCCCTTCTCCATGGATATGCTGTTGTAAGAAAATGAAATTTTAAAGGTGTCCTGTCTTGAAATTTTTCCTGGAAAATCAACTTCAAATTTTATCTTAGGGCTTTCCAAACTTCTAACAAATTATTGTATTTTACACCCTAAAAATACTTTACAGGGACACATTTAGGACCACACTGACTATCTCACTAATAACTTTTTCGATGCTAAGAAAGGTTGTAGAGAAGGAAGTTTCAAGCTTTCAAAGGTAAGAAATTCTTAAATAGCACTTTCACTTCTGTTTTGAACCACGCCTGTGCACACAGGCAATGGAATTGGTGAGAAAGGCTGGACCAGAAGGGGTGTCTGAGAAAGACCAGACAGAGGAGATTATCCTGGGAAAGGAGCAGCTTCTTCCCCCTTCCCAAAGAGCCATCCCATGGTGTTCAAAGTCCCCAAAGCAAGCCAACACTAAGGGACATCTATTACACAGTAGTATCCAGAATATTTTTCCCCTGAAGTATTTTGGTAGGAAAACTCTCAGGAATTACGTTACCACAAATTATTGGAATTATTGGAACTTATTTTTGGTGGAATTCTTGGGGCTGCCTTGTGCAGGGCCAGGAGCTGGACTTCCATGATCCTTAAAAGTCCCTCCAGCTCAGGATATTCTATGATTCCACCAATATTTTTTTCCTTTACTCTGAACTATTGGATGATTTTCCTCCTGTGCAATAACTCTGCTTCAATTCTGCTTTTATTCAACTACACAGGCTAAAAAAAATAAAAATCAACAACCTGTTATGTCCCATCTCTGATGACATCATGGAATAAAATAAAAACTCTCCTTGACCCTGACCCTGAGCATGTGGGTTGTTAATTTCCTGCAGTCAGACTGCTCATGGTCTCATAGCTCTCGAGAACTCAACCCAAATCTTCCATTCCTTGGTTTAATCAGAGAGCACAGCAGCAAGGGTGGCTGCTCAGCTCCCCAAAACCATATTTTCACAGCCCCATCCAGCAAAAATAAAGCTTTGAAAACACAAATTTTATTAATCTTTTACAGCTTATATTTATAGTAATAAAAAAGTATATTGTGATTTATTAATGACTGTGAATTATAGAATATGTGAATATTTTTCCTCAATAATAAAGTTGCATTTGTGATCCAAAATATTCACCCAAGTGGGCAGAAATCAATTGGCCTCAGAAATGAATACATTTCAATAAATAATATCAATTAATATCTTTTTTTCTGCACTCTGAAGACCCAAGTGTTTACAAAGAGATGTGAGACAGAAGTGCTCTGCGACGCACATGGGGTAAGTAAACAGAGAGGTTTTGAGCCAAGTTACATCAGGGATTAAAGAGAAAACTGAATAAAATGGTGAACAACAACACCCAGGCAACACAGGAGGAGAAAACGAGAGCATGGTGAAAAACAGAGCACAACACCAAGTCATTCCTAATCATTAAAAAAATTATATATAGGGGAAAAAAAAAAATATATATATAATCAACAAAATTTTGCATTGCTGTAGCAGAAAATCCAAAGCACTTTATTGATGCTTCTGTGTGTTATGATCCTGATATTCCCAGCAGGATAACCATCACCACTATGGGTTGAAAAAAGCAAGAGGAAGGGGAAAACTTTGCCCAGAGCTCAGGAAAACCCAGGTGCAGAGGGAGGCAAGTGGCCCAGCTGGACCCCAGTGTTGTCCAGGATGCTGGTCCAGAGAAGTCTGCCCACGGTACCCACTGGGCAAGAAGGACCTGGAAACAGGGTTTTTAATTCTCCTTGCAGCACATGGAATTTGTGGGATTGGAGAGCTTGCCAAAGATCACCTGGAGCCGTCAGGAGTCTGCTAGGCAGGGAATTTCTCTGAAATATAATTATCACTTTTGCTGTTAAAGCAAAGAGTAACGGTGGTGCCTGTTTGATACCCGATCTTCTAACGAGGATTTTGCTTTTTCTCCGTGTCTTTAATCACCACACTGGACTTGCAGAGACTTCCCAAAACACGGGATTTTGGGTATATTTTGGTGCGTGATTTTGGTAATTTTTGGTGTATTATTTTGCCATTTTTTTGGTGTATGATTTTGGCAAAAATTTCACCTTTTTTAAGCTGCTGTCTCTTCTCACTCGCACCCACATCATAAAACAAATTCCAGGTCATTTCTGACACCAAAATTCATGCTAAGAGTAACTTGAAGATCTTAATTATTAAATAATTGAACTTTCTTTGGGCTGTAATAATAGACCAGAAGTACTAAAAATGAATACTTAGATTTGAATTTATGGCCCTTTATTGAAACCATTTGCTTCCCCTGAGACAATTCTTCTTTCTTCCATCTCATCAGTCTCATGGCCCAGTTCAGGGCATCGAACCTGTCATTAACAGTCTTGGTCTGATTGATACAGAAAATTTCTCTGGAAGACTTAGGGAATATCAGGTGTTTCCAGGGATCTAGTAGCAGGAAGTAGCAGCTGTCACCCGAAATTAGGGGAATTTGTGCCACGGGGCAGGTGGGAAATAGGTGACAGCAGTCAGTGAAAATATACTAAATTATGCTCACCCACATCCTGTGCCCACTAAGGCTCCTGGGATTCTGGTCAGCTGGATAAATCAAATTTGTGGAGGAGGTCGACAGCTATTAGACATACATAAAATATTAAAAATTAAAATATGAAATACATCAACCCCAAATGGGAATATCCTGGGCACCAATCTCATTTTCTGGTAGTGTCTTGGTGACTCTTGGTAGAAGCAGATCCTGGTGGCAACTCTACCTGAATTCCCACATGGAGAATTCAGACAGGGAGAATAGGAAGCATCTTTGAAGCCCATTCAATTTTTCTATTAAAAATCTCAGTTGTGCCTCCATGAGAGCACTAAAGCACCATGTGCATGTTTCTTCGAGGACAATTTCCCCCTGGACACAGCAGTGAACCCCCCTCAGGGCTGGTTTTCTTTCTTCACATTCCTTCATTTCCCCCCCAGGAAGTCAAATGAATTACAATAAAAGCTGAACACACACCACAGCCATGCCCCCCCTTTCCTGTTACACAGCAGTGCTTGTTCTCTGCTGCTTTACTGGGGTTTTATGGAGGACCCTGGTGACCCTTTAACACTCCCTCTTTGTTACCCCTGTCCCCGAGCCACAGGTTAGAAATAAAACCAGGTGGGACCTGCAGTACTTAACGTTCTGTTACACAAAGAATTTGCACATAAGGTCTGGTCTTGGGCTCCAAGTGAAGGCTTAAATCATGGACTCCCAGAAAGGTTTGGGTTGAAGGTTAAAAACCATCCCATTCCACCCTCTGCCATGGGCAGGGACACCTTCTACTCCTCCAGGTTGCTCCACCCCCTGTCCAACCTGGCCCTGGACAATTCCAGGGAACCTGTGCCAGGGCCTCACCACTCCCTGAGTAAAGATGGAATTTTTAAAGTGATAAGAGACGGTCTTTCACCATGTTTTTGCACAAGCATCTCTGTATCAAGTGTGTTGTTCTTAATTTTTCAAAGAGAAACCCCTCAACATCACTGAGAGATAAACGAGCATTCCGGGTCAATGGTCTGAACAAAAGTTGCTCGGGCATTTCTGTTCGTGTTATTTTTCCCTCTAAACATCCCTGCCGTGCTTGGAATATTTTGGTTGCTTCCACAAAGGGAGAAAAGCTGCAGGAAATGAAGTCCTGTGTCTCTCCAGGGAGCAGTTGTGCCGTGGATGTCAGAGGGGCTGCCTTGATCCGAGCAGCTTACGCTGTATCAGCCCCGTCCTGCAGGACCGTGTCAGGGGGTGGTGAGGAAGAAGTGATTTATATTTGTGCACCAGACATCCTAATTCCCTCATGCACAGTTTCAATGGAGAGAGAGAGACCAAGAGCTTTAGAAATGTGCGGCTAATTATACATCTCATCAAATGCTCAACACTTAAACTCGTGATGAGCACAAAGTACTTGTCTGCTCCACCACCTATCCCCTTCCTGGGATGTCCTTTTTAATGGTCTCTTATGTAAAGAGAGTTGGCTGCTTAAATATTTGAAGTCTGCCAGTTTAAAAGATTTAAAGTATTTTTAAAATGCGGGATAGATTTGGGGTTTGTGCGCTCTTATCAATCAAGTAAAACCTTCACCGATACTTTTTTTTTAATTAAAAAAATCCCTTTGGGCTATGAATGCCAAGTTTTAGCCTAGAGGGAATTTTTATTGCAGATATAAACCCCTGGAAATCAGAGTATGTGTACATCTACCACCGAGCCTGATAAACCCTTGACTGTGACACTGCTACTGAGGGCTGCTATAATATCTGATGACAAACCTGACAGATTACTTCTGATGAGAATGTGGAACCCTTTTTGTTTTTAACTTGACCCTGAAGACATGTCATAACATTTGTAATATCTGCAATAAAGTGTCAACTATACTGCTCTAAGACTGCTGGAGCTTGGAGTTAAGCATTTGGTTTAGTGCTCCTACAGCTTTCAATTTCAAATAAAAAAAGACTCTTAATTTCCTTTTGGACAGTCCAAGCCCAGTAGAACTGCCCTAATTTGTCTCGGCGAATATGAAGCAGTAGTGGGGACCATGGCTGCTGGAAAGGAAATCCAGAGGAACACAATGGAATAAAATAAACCTATCAATCTTCTCTACGTAAATTGGGGATTTACAGTTCAGTAGGAACAATCTTAAGAGGGGATGGCAATAAAAGGAGATCAGTGACCACCTCAGTGGCAGGGATGGCTGGATTTCAGTATAACATTTCACCGTGACCCCCCCAGCTGCACGAGGTTCAAGTATTTTAAGCCTGAGAATAAAAATCTCAGTATTATCTCCCATCCCATGTAATCAGATGTTATCCTTTGCTTGTTCAGTTAGGGAGAGGGATCCTCCTGGGTGGGTCCCCCCAGTCCTGTTATCCCATGTATTGGCCTGCTCTTGAACCACATTGAGACCAGAGCATCACCAGGGTTTGAAAAGACCTTTGAGATCATTGAGTCTCACCATAAATGCTGGCCATAAAGAGCCTCACCTTGCCACGGATGCCACATCTCCTCTTGGGCTCAGAGACTGCCTTTCTAAAGGTGCTCTGGAGCAGAGAATCCCCACTTCTCTGATAATCTGGTCCCAAAATTAATAGCCTGATATAAAAGTAAGCACCAGGCACAAGGCTGTGAAAGACAATATTTTGCTGCCACTAACAAGGGCTGATTTCTTTGTCTAAGTGTACAATATAGTCAAACTAAGCTTTATTTCCCAGGAGATGAGATACTTCATTTATTTGTGCAACTTCCTCAGACTTTATATTCTTGTGTGTTTCAGGACTTCAGTAGTTGCCTTCTTGTAATATTTCAGCTTTTAAGCTGTTTTCTTGCCTCACTGAACTCACATAAGATACATCTGAAAGCTTTAGTACAAATTTACTTCGAATAAAGTCTTCAATTCATTTTCATGGCACCAAAAAGACAGCTTTAATAACTGCAATGACAAATAAACTGGAAATCATTCCAGGCCTTTTCACTTAACTGACAAGTAGAACGCTCTCATAATGAGCCGCAGGTTTTACGTTTTCTCTTTGACCATAATAGCTTCATTTAAGAGCGTCAGACCCTGACACTTCATCATTTATCTACATTATTTCTCATCTTCTTTCAAATAAATTATGGAATACTAGACTGAGCACATAAAAACAAAGTGACTTGTTATCTGTAAACAGCAAGATAAATTGTCCAGAAGTTCCTCATTTGGTTCCTTTTAAATTTAAGGGCAAGTTACTGGATGTACCTTTTTTTTTTTTCCCCCTATCCCAATTTTTTGCATTTTTTTACAGCCATCTTATTCTGTTGCCAGTGGCCTTTGTGCAGCCATCCAGAGCCTGATGATAGTGCAAAAGGCATAAAATAATTCCATTATCCCAAGGTTGGACGGGGTAGCGCAGAAAAGAAAAAAAGAAATTTAAAAAAAAAAAAGCAAAAAATTGGAAAAAATCAAATAAACAACTTCCATGGATATTCCTCTCCATCTGTAAAACTCCTGGCCCGTAATACATCTTGTCACAGTGGCAAATGTGACACATCCAAAGTAATGAACAGTGGGGCTGTGCCTGTCCTCGCCCTCGGAAGGAGCTGATATTTCCCGCCAGCCAAGCCCCCCCTTCCCGCCTGGAATACATTAATTCCTGCCTCCCAGCGCCACGGAGTTCACGTTTCCTTTATTTTCCAACCACATTGTCCCCAACACAATTAGCACAATTGCGTTTGTGTGTTAATTAGCGGCGCGAGGCGAAATCAAGGACGGTTGGGTTTAAGGACACCCTGAGCGTTCCCGGCACACCTCTCCCTGTAAAAATCGCCTCTTCCTGGTATTCCAGAGCGTGGAGACTCCCAGGAATCCTCGACTAGGATTTGTGAGGCCACACCAGTGGCACACAGCCCTCAGCATGTTTAACCCTGCCTGGGGGCATTCCTTGGGAGGACAGATGGAAATATTCCTGGTTTAGGGACAGGGAAAGGAACACAGAGCAGGTTCTCCAGCAGGATTCCGATGGGCAAATCCAACAGCCCCGACTCCAGCTGGTTTTAAGCCTTATGTTTCAAGACAAAGTGAAAACCAGAAGAGCAAAACGCAGGTGGGAAGGCTTCTCAGATTTGTCCTTCTTTTTACCTTGAGGGATTCCTTTAAAAATTACAAAATTACGGTGTCAATGGATTCCCTGAGTATTCCTCATCCCAAGACCACTCTGTCACTCACCACTGGGAAGACAAGGAACTGAAAAGGGCATGAAAAACTGGGAAGGACACCTCACCCAAGTGATGCAGCTCGTGGAACTTTGGGTTTTGGGGGCAATTTCAGACTGAGCCTTCATTGAGCTGGGCTGGGACACAAGAACATTCCCTGGTGTGGAGCCAACATCCCAAGCTTCGGGTGATGCTCATGTTGGGGACGAGCAGGGCAGTGGAATCACAAGGGTTATTAACAGGTGAATAAATTCATGAACAGGTGAATAATCCATGAGTCAGTTCCATCAATCCCACAGAGCACAAAGGCACCTACACCACTGCCATTCCCACCATGGAGCTGTGGAATGCCAAGATTCCCAACCCCACGGACACGACCAGCACTGCAGAAAATAATGGCAATATCAGAGAAGGGCTTTCACAGGACTCCTCAGCACATTTGAGGTCATACCTTGACCTGTTTGATTTTCCAGGTAATTTTCCTTCCAAGCTGATCCTTTCCCTCTCCAAATCCTGGTGCTGTGGGCACACAGCCATCTTGCAATTCAATCATGTTCTCTGTGCAGTGCAGGCAACAATCAAATAAAGACAAAAATAAGAGTTTAAGCTGAGGTTCCCATCAGCTGCAATTCCATATACATAACATTTTAATTATATCTCATCTCCAGTGTAATAGTTAGAGATGCCATTTGATACAGCTTTTTTTTTATTATTATTTTATTTGAAAAATTAACTCTAACTAAATTAGCAAAAATAAAGTAGTAAAAGTTAATTGGGAATTATCTACTCCAAAATAACTCTTACTGGTAAATGCTTTGTGTGGTTATAAAAGGCTGATAAATATAATTGTATTTATGTAATGAGGATCATGTTTAATTTACTGTACTTGGTTTTTAGACAGCATTTTATGCAGGCCTCATAAGTGAGCCTCAGATTATTGCTTGTGTTGCTTTTTAAAACAAAAAAAAATCACCATCAGATGCAGCACAGGGGAAAAGTCCAGATTTCAAACAAGGTGGCGATGAGCTGTCCAGAGAAATATTTGGGATGAGCTACATCTGCCTGACCTGAAAATGAGAGTGTTTAGGAACACTCTGCAGGCTGATGGGTCGTGCTCAGTGCCCTGATTTAAGGTCTGGGATGATTTCTGAGATCCATGTGCAATTACAGCCCAGTGCATGAGAGTGGGGTGATGCTTGCTCCTGGCAATGCTGGAAAAATGGGGAATTTCTCTGTTTTTTTTAAACACTTATCCTTCAGTTAATGCGATTTTGGTCAGATGTTTTTTGCATTCCAGAAAGCACAAGTCGATCCAGCCTCTAATTTTGTGGGTTTCTCAGTTTGCTCTGGTTTAGGAGCAGACTTGAGTCTGCCACCTTTCTGTTGCTGTTATTGAAAATTATCCACAAAAAGCCTTGGCATGACTGGAAACACTGGAAATCTGTACATATAAAAATTATCCACAAAAGGCCTTGGCATGACTGGAAACACTGGAAATCTGTACATATAAAAATTATCCACAAAAGGCCTTGGCATGACTGGAAACACTGGAAATCTCTACATACTTTGTGCTGTTTCATACCATTTACACTGGAGATCTCTACATGTTCTGTGCTGTTTCACACCATTTAAAATAAAAAAGGAAAAAAAAAGTAGGTAGAATTTCTCTTTAATAAAGTTAAGACTTGAAAACACCCAGACTGGACAAAGTGCTACTGGTCTCTGAAAAAATAAATGTGAAATCCAGGCCCTGATCCCAATCTCAGTACTCCCAGTGACATCCTCAAGGCAGACAAATAAAGAGGCAAATATGTGCTGGTTTTTCTCACAATTTAAAGGTTTTTCCGTTATCTTTCTCATTTCTAAATAAATATCTATGAACATAGAGTGCTGGCAATACTCAGAGGCCGTGAAAATCTCTAGTTCCCATCACTGGTGTGTGATGTTTGGAATGGATAAATTTGTTTCATTCTTTGGGAGAAATGTCAGAGGGCACCACACTTTGCACTCCCCTCTTGGTCACCATTTACTGTATCCTCTCCCCAGGAAAATTTCTGAAGTATCCTTGCTCCATTAAAATAAAAAAAAAAAACCTCTCAAAAATTCATAATCCTAGAAAAATAATTGATATTGAATGTTCAGATTTCCTTTCAGACCGCTGCAGCTCACAAGGCAGCTGAAAATCTGGGATTCTCATGGAATCGTGGCATTGGGGCCAGAACTCAAACTCCCAAAAGGAATATTGAGAATTCCAAAGCATATGTGGATCTGGAAGATTTTAGGCAAAGAATCCAACCAAAAATCCTCTCTTTGGAGCAAAGTGATTGGCAGCAACTTGGCAGCAATGACTTTTTGACTCTGGAATACCAGAAAATCACCATGTATTTTTAATTAAAGAAAGAGAATGTTTCTCTTCAACTCCCCCACATCTCCTCCAGCTTGGCCTGGTTTCTGTTATTTCTGTTCTGGATACATGGCTGCAAGATTTATTGTATCAGATTAAGAGTAAAGGCTATTAATGTCAGATTCCGTAGGGATTTTTTGTTAAGGCTTCTTGGTTTTACTTTATTTATAAATTATCATCTTGAGGCTTGTAAAAAGGGCTTTCCCCCCTCTTATTCTGGTGACAGTGTAATTTATATTGCTGGTAGTTCCATAGGAGAATTCAATTAAGAATTACAATTTGTTTCCCTATAACAGGAGCTAAACAGGGCCTATGTCTCTACACGCAGGCTATTAACAGATTTCACACTGTTAGAGTGCCAAAAAATAATATATTATGCACCAAAACCTTGAAAAAGCAGTTAAGTCACTTAGTTTGTGTGGACACAAATGTGATTGTGCAGTTTGCATGATATTTACCTACCTACCCCAGGAGAAGGGGGAAATCTCTTGTACTGAGATTTTTAACAGCTCTAGAAAAAAAAATAGAAAAAGTTCTCTTGAGTTCATCTTCCTTGGCTTTCATTTGAGGTGACCTACTTGGATATTGGGAAGGAATTTGTGGCTGTGGGGGTGAGGAGGAGCTGGAATAGAATTCCCAGAGAAGCTGTGGATGTCCCTGGATCCCTGGAAGTGTCCAAGGCTAGGCTGGATGGGGCTTGGAGCAACCTGGGACAGTGGAAGGTGTCTCTGCCCATAGCAGAGGGTAGAACTGGATGGGCTTTAAAATTCCTTCCAACCCAAACCATTCCATGTTTTGGGAAGCCTTAAGTCTCCCCACAATGACAATGATAATGCCATTTGCTCCAAATATTCCTTTTCCTGTACCTTGGGTTCACAAACACTGTGCTCATGCTCCCTTCACTTCCTGCATCAGCACCCCTCAGGTATTTCACGGCGTAAAATTACTGTTTGGTGTAAACCTGGGGGATAATAATTTACCAAGAGCAGAAATTCCATGGACATAGAGGACAAGAGAAAGGAAGCCCTTGCCCCAGCCAGCCCTGCCTTCCAGTTCAGTGCCCCAGCATGAGGCTGTAACTTCACAGCTCCCAGCAACCATCAAGGAGGTCATGGTTACAGACACTTCTGCCCCAGATGTTTCTGTTGTGCTCTGCATCACCATTTTTTTACAATAGCTTGCAAAAGTTTGCATTCCTTCTCTAGAGAAGGCTGGTTATTATTCTTATTATTTCTGGTAAAATTAATGTTCGTTAAAGGGATTAGATGGCAGCTGTAAAGACTGAGAACCTCCATTTATTGCCAGACAAATGATGCCATAACAGCTTCAGCAGTGCAGGTTTTTCTCAATGCTGTGCACATCTGCACATAATTGTGGAATCCTCAGTGTGGGAAGTTTGCATGGACATGGCTGGATCCCTCAGAGAGCCCTGGAATGGTCCCAGCAATCCATGGCTTCACTCAAGGACAGGCGAGGGTTCAATCAAACATTGCCTGACATGGAAACACCGAAGGGAACATCCTAATCATCCAAGTTCTACAGTAAACTCAGTGATTTAAGAGAAAATTATGTTTTGATAAGGCTTTAAAGTCATTTGGAAACACAGCATTTTATATCTGAGTCATTTGGGTTGGAAAAGTCCTCCAGGATCTTTGAGCCCAACCTGTGACCAGCCCCCACCTTGTCCCCAGCCCAGAGCACTGAGTGTCATGTCCAGTTATTCCTTGGACACCTCCAGGGATGGAGACCCCAAACCTCCCTGGGCAGCCTCTTCCAAAGCCTGAGCACCCTTTCCATGGGGAAATTCCTCCTGATGTCCAACCTGAGCCTCCCCTTGTGCAGCTTGAGAGGATAATTCCTCTCTTCCTGTCACCGGCTGCCTGGGAGAAGAGTCCAACCCCCACCTTCCTACAACAAATATTTGCAATAAAATTCACAAACCTCTTCTCACCCACAAAAGAAATACTGATTTCTTTTCTGTTTTGACACAAAGGTGCCTCAGACACTGGAATAAGGCAGTGAAAAATAAAGCAATTGAGTCACGATGAGCTTGGCAAGGTAAGCGAGCATCATTTTGCTTTTCCCTTTTAAAGCTGTCGCATTTCTCCTGTTCCCCATGTTTTTAGCAGTGAAGGATCCCCTGTGTTTCCCCGAGACAAAGGATGGGCTCGGAAACTCTGTCTTCAGAAGTGATGAGTTAAAGAACACCGCAGGAGTACTTGCCAAATCATACCACCATTATTAATTCAGGCATGATGAAAGTGTTCATTTTAGCTGTAATCATGTAATTCATCAAAATACTACTAGAGCATATCATTGGGAACTATTACACTGATAGAGCACCTTATTGCACCTTCCCCGAAAGCAGGAAATGCAGTTTTTGATGCTTATCTGCTCAAAAGCAATTCAGTTTGGGATTTTGGAAGTGCTATCTTATGGTACAATAAAAAAAAAGGACATTTCAAACATATTTTCTTGTACTTGGGCGATGTTGTTATTATGTTTTGAGGTGATTATCTTCAACGATGAAGTTTAAAAATGGTGGAGCACTGAAATGTTGCATTTATCCAGGGCTGAAGGAACGATTGGGTTATGAATATACAATATATTAAATTTAAATGTAGATTTTCGATCTGCCCACTTTTAAAATGACTTCAGAGGTCAGAATCTGTCTGACACAAGAACCTTTATGAACAGGGGGGGTTTTTTAGTTTTTTTAGGAGTTTTTTCAGTGACAAACAATACTTATTAAAAAAACCTGCATCCCGTGCTAATTCTCAGGATGCTCAAAGGAATGAGAGCAACTTGGGCTCTGAGGGATTGGCAGATCCTGATTCCATCATGATTGTTCTCATGCTCTGCCTGATTCCTGCTCACCACACACTTCCTGAGCAAGCTGGAATTTACAGGAAAATAAATAAACGATGGAAAGGAATGTGAGATTCAGTTGGTTCCCTCCCCGAATCACCCGCGGGTGCCGCAGCTGTGGCGAGGGAGGCACCTCGGCAATTTCCAAAGAACAAAAAGTCACTAATTACCCATGGCAGGAGAGCCCCATTAAGGCAAACAGGAAAAGCAGAAAGTTTCCCATTCCCACTGTCAGAGCAAATCAAAGAGAAGCAGATGAAATGCAGGTGAGACACGGAAAGAGGAGCATTTGGGAGAGCTGGCATCGAGCTCAGAACCTCTTCTTCTCTCTCTGCCCTTTTCCGTCCCCCAGCAGGGATATAAATTTAGAATTTGGGGATTGGAGGGGTAGGAATGGCCATGCACAGGTACACACACACCTGTGTTGCCCTGTGAAGGTGCCTGATGTACTTACTCAAATTAGGCGCCAACCTCTCAAAGGTTAATCCATTGGGATTTATCAAACCTCTTTTAATCTAGAGCAAAAACACCCTTGGCAAAGGAATGAGATGTAAATTCACAGCTAACAGCTCTTATAAACAGAACCCTACTTTGGGGACTTCACAAATTTTTCTGGATATTATTCTCTAAATAATAGCAGGTTTTTATGTTTGATATATCAAACCCAAACCGTTTTCCTTCAGGAAAATAAATGGGGTCTCGAGTCAGTTGCAGAGGGCAGTTATATGTAAAAACTCCCCAAAGATGATGATGACTTTAAGTATTAATATGATGAATTAATAACGAATATAATTCTAATATTATTAGAATATAAATTAGGCCTCTAATTCTGGAAATCAGAACCACAGTTAAATATCTAACTCTTATTTTTCCTCTTGGTGCGAGATTTTGATTTGTCTTTTAGTACCTAAATCTGCTTCCACACTAAATGGATGAGTATTTTAACTCCAATACAAGCAGGGAATATGATCTTGGAGGTATTTTCCAGTATTATTAATTACATTATTCCCTGGGCCTACAGTGTACAGGTCTCCTTCATGGAACCCTCAGAATAATTTCATTTATTACAAATGTTTATGAAGCAGCCCAGTTTTACATGTATTTATACTAAAGCTGAGGAAACAGTAAATTATTGTTGGAAGCAGTGTTTTATGTTGAATATTAAAGTAAGCTAATAACATTTACTATTCTATTCAGTAATTATTTGAGAGTAATTAGAAGCTAATAGCTACCAGTTTATAGCTATTAAGTCTCTTCAGCACTCCAACTTGGCTTTTATGTGATCTTTTTGTTTATTTTCATTGTAATTGTCTCTGCAGACGCCTCCATGCAAGCACAGCCCCCTTCCCCTCCACTCCTTAAACCACTCAAAATCCAGGGAAATTAGTTGGCCACAGAAAAAAAAATATTATCTCCCCTTCAAGGAAGCTCTGTCAATTCTCCAGCTGCAAAAGTGATTAAATTTAAGCATATGACTAATTGTATGAAGCGATTTACTGGGATGAGCAGGAGTGTAAGGTACATCCACACACACCTGGCTCCTCCAGGATTTTATGTCTCATGGAAGGAGAGACTGCAGCTTCTTTTGTCCCATTTCCCAGTAAGAAATGGATGCTGTTCCACTGCTGGAGCAATCCCATACCAGGAGGATGAAGCAATTTCACAGCATGTGGATGCAAAATGAGGTTTTCACATGATTCCCTTTGAACAAGTTCCTAAATGCTGCAGCAGATCCAAGATTTTCCATAGCTCAAGGAGTTATTGTCCATCTGTAGGTGTGGCAACAGTGCTGGAGGAGCTCACCTGGGCTTGGGACAAAGGAGGTCCTGGCTCTCAGCCTGGCACAGCTCCCCAGACACCTCCATGTGGCACCAGCTCGGCAGCAAAAGATTATTTCATAGTAACTGAATGATCAATAATTTCATAAGAAATAAACCTTATGTGTCAAACAGCAAAATTCCCATGGAGCAAGACACAGAGCCAAGATGAAGTCAAAGATATATGGAATCATAGACTGGGTTGGGATGGAAGGGACCTTAAAGCTCATCCCATCCCACCTCCTGCCATGGGCAGGGATATCTTCCACTATCCCAGGCTGCTCCAAGCCTCATCCAGCCTGGCCTTGGACATTTCCAGGGATCCAGGAGCAGCCACAGCTTCTCTGGGAATTCTATTCCAGCTCCTCCCCACCCTCACACCCAGGAATTCCTTCCCAATCTCCCACCCATCCCTGCCCTCTGGCACTGGGAAGCCATTCCCTGTGTCCTGTCCTTCCATCCCTTGTCCCCAGTCCCTCTCCAGCTCTCCTGGAGCCCCTTCAGGCCCTGCAAGGAGCTCTGAGCTCTCCCTGGAGCCTTCCCTTCTCCAGGTGAACATTCCCATCTCTCCCAGCCTGGCTCCAGCCCTTGGAGCATCTCCATGGCCTCCTGTGGATTCACTGCAGCAGTTCCATGTCCTTATTCTGGGATGCCAGAGGGGGACACAGGGCTCCAGGTGGGGCCATCGAGTGGACCAAGCTCCTAAGCCAAAGTCCTAAGTCCTACAATGCACATCTCCTACAAGTTGAAGCAAACCCTAAAACAGGAGGGTTTGGTGCTGGCTACCCTGCAGACATTTTTAACTAGGAAATTTTCACTCCATTCAAGGAAACCTTGCAGAAAAAAAAAAAAAAAAAGCATACTGCAGAAAAAGCCGAAGCAACCACGTTTACAAAACAAAGAGAAAAGCCATTATTTAGCTCCAAAAATCTGTTTTGTTGCACTGAAACTTTGGAGGGAAAAACTCTGCTGTGCTTCCCAAGCTTCTCCACGCCTGTATCTGGGAAAGGAGCCTCAGAAACAGAGCTGCACCTTCAGCCATCAGAAAGTGCTCTGGGAAAAAAAGCCCAAATGACAAAAAATAATCAAATGAGGTGTGAGAAGAATGACCCCAAAGCATCACTGCACTGAGGGGGGACAGGAAACAGCAGCCTCTGGGCTGCTTCTCACCTTCCTAATGCTGGAAACCACGAGAAAAGTGACAGGAATAACCACAGATTTAACTACTCCTGAACTTTCACACTAGGCTACATTTTGCTATAAAATATGCTCACTTTTTTTAAAATCATTATCTAAGCTCATAAGTAATATTTCTGAAAGAAGAGACTGGTAGATATAACAAAATAACGATGAAAATCTCATTTGCTTAATAAAATTCCTTTGATTTTAAATCAAAACTGATCTCCATCCATTTGAACTTTAACTACCTAATTCTGTCTTGCATTTCAGATAACACACAGTAAATGCAATTTGTCATCATAAACGTATTATTATTTAATCATATGAAACTTTTGGTTTATCTTGAGAAAATATTTATGGTAGTTTTAATACACGGGATCCATTCTTGACAGAAATGATGAAACAGATTTATCACCCTTGACAAATTATATTGCAAAACGTCCTCTCCTGACTGCTTACAACAGGAATATTAACAACACACACCACTGGAAAACCACCTGTGATCCTCATTTTTTAGGCTCAGATCCTCTTTCACGGACACTCCACACTACTTGGAATGTGAGTTAGTTACAAGAGTAATTCTATGAGTGACTGAAACCTGTAGCCCTTTAAATCAAACTAAGCAGTGTTTTACTAAAGTGCCCAGCAAATCAATCTAAATCCAAGGATAATAAAGCCCTAATCAGGTGGTAGAAAAAATAATAGGTTGTCATGCATGAGGAAAAATAGGCAATCATGGAATGTTTTCTTTAATTAGGTTGTGTAAAGTGGAAGGACTGAGTAGGAACTGGCAAGACATTCATCATAAGCAAGGTGGGAAATTATTGAGATTACTGAGGAAGGAGAATTGAGTGTGAAATGCTAAGATTTGACTGGACAGAAAATTAAAACTGGTTTGCTGTTCGTGTCACTTGCTCCTGGCAACTCCTTGGCAGGTAGGGTTTTTCCAAGGAGTGGGAATCCAGAGACTTCTGTAGTTTAGAGACCCCAAATAACTCCTTCTAACTTTTAATGGCCTTTAAGAGTGCAGGTTCTGCCTGTGCCTCCCAGAGAGACAGAGTGGAAATTCATGTCCATGGAGTTTTAGCTGGAAAAATCATGTGGATTCAATTGCTTCTGTAAAGTAAAGTGGTTACTCCTCTTATCCCAAGTCATCAGGACATTGTCATGTATTGGAGCTGCTTTAAAAATTACAAACACTGTGAGAGAGATTTAGTTAGGATTGTCCTAAGTCAAGGAAAATGTCTTAGCTCATTAATTAATTATTATCATTATTGTAGCTATTACAAAATTATTTCTGAGCCGTCCAGTGCTGAATTCACAACTGTCATGCATATAAATATCAACAGCATTAAGACAAGATTATAAATATCCTGAAAAAAATTATCCTGGAGCCTGTTAGAGATATTCTGATTAAGGAATTTCCAATGCACTTTCATTTAGGCAGTATTTTTAATACCTGGTGGGAGTTTTAGGCAGCACAGGATACACAGAGGGGTCCTGACTTCTTTCCAGCTGTGATAACTTTTCAGTACCACACCCAGGCATGGTGTCTGTGTCTTCCCTCTCATTTCATGAAGAAAATGATCATTTTGGAATTCCATAATTAATTATAAATGTTATCAAAACGGGTTGATATCTTTGCATTATTTGCTTATGAGGGAAAGAGGTCTTGACTCTTGCTGGCCCCTTCTCTCACCATTATATTTGGTCACGTTTTCTGTAATACAAATACAGAGAAAATTCCTAAACATCTTTAATGCTGATCTTACCAACGAAAGCTGCCTCCTCCTAAAATCAGTACAAGAGCAGAAATCATTTTAAACTTAGGCTGACTTCAAACCTTCTTTTAGGCAGAGTTTCTGTTTCGTGAAAATTACATCACTGTCTAAGACCGCCAAGCATTTTGCTCAACTGAAACCTCACTATTTCCTCGTAAAAACTGCAGCTGAGGGGTATCCACAAATGAATTATACTCCACAGATTTTCTTGGAGTGATGGAAAGGGGAGGGACCTCTTGGGAGGTCTTCAGTAAAAGGCAAGAGAGATATGTTCTCCCAGTTTTTAGCCAGTAACTCCAGAAAAACCAACACAGGAGTAGGCAGGAACTGACAAATCAAAATCTGGCATTATTGTCAGGTTTGTACACAAAGTTTGTTTGGAGGAGTCTTCAGGAAAAAAACTAAGTAGGAGCTTAAAACGTGGTATTGCTCCTCTCCACATGAGTGTTCTCTGTTTTTTCACAGGAGCACTAAAATTCCGCAACCATTGACAAACGGAGCTGTTTTCCCTTCCCTGTTATTTCAAGAATAAACAAAAACGCTTCACAGAAGAATTTTCACGTCAAAAAGGAGTTCCAAGATCATTTTCTCCTTATGAACTGGCCTGACCTTAGGACTGGCAGTGAGGATTTCCTCGGGAGGCTGCTCGAGGGTGCGAGAGGGACGGCGGAACCGCGGAACCGCTAAGGTTGGAACAGACCTTTGGGATCACCAAGCCCAAGCCTCGCCACCTCCAGCCCACCCAAACAAACCCACAAATCACTTCTCACCGACTTTGATCCACCTTGTTTCAGGTGGTTTCCCCCTCTGTCTATTATTTCTGCCAAGAGACCCGTGAAAATTAAATACAGCCCCCGTCCCTGCTCGAGTGACCCGGCGCTCCATCATCCCGCGGCGTAATGGCAATAAATCATTTCAACTTTAATCTATTGTTATTGATGAATGTACAATTATTTGTCATCTAATATGCTGAAAATGATGACCAAAGAAATAGATCAACTTTTTTTTTTTTTCTTCTCCCAAGTACGGCATTGATGGATTGTATCCCTAAACTGTTATTACACTTATAATGTACTCCTCTGCTATGACAGCACAGCTAGTTTTTTAATCATTCCATAGTAATCAACTTAAGACAACACAGCAAGACTCATAACTCATGTTCTTTTCATTTTTGGCAGTGATGGGAAATGAAAATGTTTTTATTCTTTTGAAATAATTCTTACCTGACTAGGCCGAAGATTGCTTTAAAATTGTAAATAAATGGTTGTTTATTGAGCTGGAACTGAAAAGTGACACATTAAAATGCCCGTTTCTGAAGAAAAAATAATAATTTAGGCCTGAGTGGAGCTAGAGTTGGTTAAAGAAATGCTTTGTTTTTCCTTTAACTGGTTCAGTGCTAACTAAAATCTGTACTTGCTTGGTTAAGTGATAGATAATTTTCATATTTAGGAGCAGAGTAAGTCTGCAAAGACAGACTGGCTCAGGAAAGAAACCTCAGGGTGCATTTTCCAAAACTCCCTTTGAAAATCTGTGGGCTTGGGAGCCACTTTGCATTTTCAGCAACAACTCAGAGGTAGGACATGATCTAGAAAATGCCACCAACTTAAGTCTGGCAGACTAACTGGAACTTGTAAAAACCTCCTGGAAGAGGAAATCCTGAGTCATTCTTCTAGGCATCGTAAGGACAGGAAGATCAGATGCTGCTTTCTAGGGGTTACCTTGCCTCTGCAAAGTGCATGCAATATATAAGAGGCAAAAATACTTCAGGAAACTCTTCCTTGATTAATAAAAGGGTCTGGAAAAATCTGGCATTGCAACACTACCAAAAAACATACACTAAAAACAACCAAATTTTTAAAATAAAACAATGGTGACTCTGTTCTGTGTATATATATATATATGTATGAAATTATGGGGTTTGTCCCATTAAATGGACTAATGAGAACTTTTTGAACTAGTTTATTGCCCAACAGCCTTTGCACTGCTCACAGCAGCTTTCCCTCCCCTCACCTTTATCTCCATATCTTCCTGTCTGTTTCTCTGGCATTTTTAAATTGCTTTGCAGTGCCAGGCAAAACCCAGCCTCCCTCCTTGCTTCTGCTGTGGCTCCAAGGTTTGTCCCACCCCTCGTGGGCACTGGTGGCTGCTGGTTTGGGAGAGCCCTGGCCCTCCCTGGGCTCCCAGGGACACCCTCCTCAGCCACATGGCTGCAGGGTTTGTTTTTCAAGGCAAGGATTTGACAATGAAATCTGACATCGCTTTTGCCTTGAAATCCCTTTACTGTTATGACTTTTTCCCCATGGCCATCTGGGAACAAATGAAACCACATCCCAATTTTCCTGACAACCATTATGACCAACTGTTTCCTCATCCTGCAAGACTTTTCTATTTCACTGCCATTAACACTGATGCCTTAAATGGCTCCCTAGAAACAGAGACTAGACAGGAATAAAGGAATCAAGGAGGGATTGATTGGAAAGGCCTTCAGAGGTACACTCTGGGCTCCAGAGGCTCCTGCCTCAGTGCATCCCAACATGGACAAGGACAGCTCCCGAGTTCTTCCCACTTGGCTCTCAGCATCAATTCCCCAAGCAGAAGCCAGGCAAGGATGGAATTTGCCCAAGCTTGCCCCCCTGTCGCCAAGATTGTGGTTTGCAGCTGTTGGGCCTAGGAGGGGCTGGGTGTCCTTGGAGAGCTGGAGAGGCTTTGTTGTGTGTGTGTGAGCATGAGAGAACAGCACTGAACGAGCTCCAGGGAACTGCAGAGTGACACTGGGCAGGGCAGGGCTGGAAACATGGTAAAGTTAAAACCTAAGGCATTAACCCCAATTCAGTAAAGGACCCAGAAACAATGAGTAGGGCTGGATGTTCAAAAAGGACACTCCATTGGTGAAGCAGCAGGGAACTAAAAGCCCATCTGTCCCACCTCACCATGGGCAGGGACACCTTCTGCTAGACCTGGCTGCTCCAACCTGGCCTTCAACACTTGCCAAGGCCTCACCACACCCACAGCCAACAATTTCTTCCCAAAATCCCACCTAAATCCACCCTCCTGCACCTTAAAGCAATTTCCCCCTGTCCTGTCCCTCCATCCCTTGTCCCTAGTCCCTCTCCAGCCCTCCTGGAGCCCCTTTAGGCCCTGCAAGGGGCTCTGAGGTTTACCTTGAGGCTTCTCTTGCCTTCTTTATAAACACCTAAGAAAAAGTCTTCCCCACAAAACGAACCCTTGCTCCATCCCTGAGTAACTTGCACAAGGAAGCTTTGCCAGGACCAATCCTCCAAAGAAACTTTTAAGCACTGCTCTGACCACAAGTGCTTCTTTACAGCCTTTTAAAAATCTTAACCTTTCCAAGTGTCCTGCCTGGGTACCAGAGCTTGTCAGAACCCAGCTGGAAAAGAAATGGGAGTAAAAACACCACTGTAAGCCACGAGAAATGCAGATCCCTGGCTTTAAAAAGACTCCACAAATCACCACCAAAGGTCAGCCCTGGCTTGGATCCTGATCCCTTCCACTTGGTGCTGGCCCTCTGTCACCCAGACTGGGGCTGGGCTGGGCACAAGCAAAGAAATGTCTCTAAAACCAGCCCAAATCACTCTGTCTTGGAACACAGGAAAGTCAGCAGTCAAGAAGTTGTCTGCCATCCTCAAAGGTCCATAAGTACCACAAAATTCCCCAAAAAAACACCCTCTTTCAAATGCCTACACTTTCAAAAGTTGTCAACATCAATTAAGTTTCGTTCTGATAATCAGTGCATGTAGTACAACCACAGCATGCAATGTAATTTTTAAGAATGAGAGAAGGGGTTTCCAGCAAGCAGGGGAATGTTGTTGGAAACCCCTTGGAGCTCTGTCTCCATTGGGAAGCTCACACAAGGATTCCAGAGCATCCATTAATCACTCCTGAAGACGGACGAGTTACAGAGGAAGAACTGGACTGGTGGAGCTTTTTCTGCAAAAGGTCCAAGACCTTTTATAATCACTTTATGGGGAAAGCAGAGCAGCACCTGCCGTGCACACAGGAGAGGTGCAGGCAGCAAGTCCGAGCTCTGGAGTGACTCCAGCCTTGCACACAGGGATCAGCTCTCTCCACGAGGGAGTTGGGAATGTTGGGGGATAAATCCACACCTGTTTGACAGCTTTTCAACACCCCTTTGCATGGCCTCATTTCAAGACAGTCCTGTGATATAGAACACATCTTTCTAGAATGGGAAGCATTTGCCTTTCCTCAGGAGCCTTAATTCCCTGCCTGTTTAGGTTGGATTTCTCACCCCTCACTTGTTGCAAGTGCCTGCAGCAATTTTCATCACATCACCTCCAGTGTTCATCACAAAACATTTCTTTATCAATGCACAGCACTGAGAGGGCAGAGATGCACTCAACAGCTCCTTACCAACAATAACCAATTCTGGAATATAAATTATTACATCTGCAGTATTCAACTCCAGGAATCTGCTTTCGAAAAACTAAATGTGGGAAAAACCATCAATCACACCAGTTTTAATGGGAAATGATTAATAAATAATTAATGGGGAATTTTACAACAACAACAACAAAAAGACCCAGAAAACAACACTTAAAGTGCTGCCTGTTTAGGCACCCAACACACTAAGCTCTGTTTGCTTTTCCACTGAATTTACTTAGGGAATTATGGATGTTGCTAACTTGCTTGGATCTCCTTGCCTTTAGCCATCATTATCAGTTATCTTTAGGGGTAATCATTTTTCTTAAAATCATGACCCATTTGATATCTTAAAAACAGCAACATTAATTTTCATTTGTCACAGAGCAGGGGTATAAATTGGCTAAATGATAATAGCATTCTTCTCAAGTAATCAGTTCTACATGATTAACCTAAATATTGCCAAAATACTGTTTACCATCCATTTGTATCCGAGGCAAAGGAGAGCCACGATCCACGAGTTGGAGCAGGATTAATTTAGGTTCTGATCTGTATTAAAACTTGCCACAATGATTCATAATCATCTGACTCGATATTTATCCTGACAAAACATTTTCATTTGGGTTGCTCCTCATCACATGATAATGCTGCCCGAAAGCATCACTGCTTTCTCATCCTTGCACTTGGTTGCAAGATACACCAGAGAGAGGCAAATGTGGGTTTGGGGTTGGATTTGGGGGTTTTTTATGTACTCCTAACTTTTTTCACGTCTTTATTTTATTTTCTTGCTGCAGGAGGATACAGTCGGTGGTCTTTACCACCATCTAGTGGATTTAATGGCTTACAACAAGCGTCAATTATACCAAAAATAGGGATAAAAGTATGTAATCTGTAATATATGTGGAATGTATGCATCTTATAGCAAATATGGCATTATTTATCACATTGTGTGCGTTCGTGTGTTTTGTGGTTTGTGACAGAATACTCTCTAAAAATGGACAAAACCAAATTCCGAATCAGTGACTCACTGATACAAGCAATAGGACAGGAGAAAATTACCTCAGTGGGAGATTTAGATTGGATTTTAGGAAAATTTCTTACCCAAAAGGTTTTCCAGCCCCAGCAGAGGCTGTCCAGGGCAGCAGGGGAGTCTCCATCCCCTGCAGGAATTTAAAAATCCCTGTGGATGTGGCACTCAGGGACACGGGGCAGGGGTGGCCTTGGCAGTGCTGGGAATGGTTGGACACAAAGGTCTGGAAGGGCTTTTCCAACCAAAACCATTCCTTGATTCCATATTCTCCTTTTCATAATGCCTGTTCTCTTCTTCCCTCAAGCAGCAAATACATCCACACCTAAACCACACCTTTGGATGACAAATTTTTCCCCCATCTTATCAAAATAGACTCCAGCCCCCCAAAAAAGTCTTTTTAAATGGACACTGCTGCCCATTAGCTGGAGGTGGGAAAGAGGAGGGAGTTTTCCATGCTGGATTTAGTGATAAAACTCTGGCTGGTTTTTTTTTTATGCTACAGGATCCAGATAGGGTTTTTGAGACAGGATTTTTGGATTATATTCCCTTATCTGCACACTGGAGAAGATACCTCCATTATAAAAGGAGACTCCCCCCACCATGGTGGAAAAATAGAAAAGGTTTGACTGACTTAATCATATTTTTTAAATAAAGAAGAATTGTTTGGGAGTTACAGAAACCTATTTTCCTTTCTCCACATGCAGCAGCATGGACCTAAATGGATTCCTGTGCTTCATGTGACACCAAAAATTATGGATTAATATTTTATCCCTGAAGAACCAAGTGGCCCAGGGACTTTTCAGATCTCTTCCCTCAGGAAAGAGATGGGCAGCATCACTTGTACTTCCCTCTCACAACATTTTGTGATACCTGATAGGTCAAAAACACACCTCCATAACCAAATTAACTCAAGATTTACTTCCAGCCTCTTCCAGGTTGCTCCAAGCCCCATCCAACCTGGCCTTGGACACTTCCAGGGATGGGGCATGCACCACCTGTCTGGAAAACTTTAGCCAGTGTTTCCCCACCCTGACAGTAAAAACTTTCTCATTTCTAACCTAAACCCACCCACTTTTAATTTAAAATGCTGAATTACCAGCAGTCTCCTTCCCAGCTACCCGGGGTTTTATTTTAAACTCTGGCCTTTAAAAAAAAATAATAAAAAATATAAAAANAAAAAAAAAAAAAAAAAAAAAAAAAAAAAAAAAAAAAAAAAAAAAAAAAAGAAGGAAAAAAAAAATCCAAATGAAGCAAAAGCCCTGAAGCAGCTTCTCTCATTGATACCCAGCAGAGGACTGTGTCCTTCCTGGAGGGACCTCCTCGGATTTTGCACCTGATTAAGTCATAACTCAGGGTTAGAGTCACGCTCTCGGTGACTCAGTGCTCTGGTTGACTGCCTGACAATCTCCACAGGGTAGAGTGCAATTTACTTGTGTGCCCCAATTAGCACTGCTAATTGGGGCACAAAATCTGTGTGAATCTTTTTTTCTTTTTTATCCTTTTTTATTTTTTTATTTTTAAATCAACCACCGTTCTGGGAACGGCGAGTGGGGGCTGATCTGCCCTGCCCTTCAAACGTGTCACGGAGAGTGGGGAAAGGCAAAAGGTTTGCAGAACCATGGAATTCCAGGATGTTTGGGTGGGAAGGCACCTTAAAGATCATCTTCCAACTCCCTGCCATGGGCAGGACACCTTCCACTATCCCAGGCTGTTCCAAACCCAGCCTTGGACACTTCCATGGATCCAGAGACAACCACAGCTTCTCTGGGCACCCTGTGCCAGGGCCTCCCCACCCTCACAGCCAACAATTCCTTCCTAAAATCCAATTTAAATCTACTTTTTTTTTCAGCTTGAATCCATAACATGTGGATAAAGGCAAAACTTTTCCGACAATATCAAGTTCCATAAGTTTTTCTTCAAACAATCCAGAAGTGTTTTTGATGAAAACGTGCAGGGGATCGCAGAGGTTTATATCCAATTATTTCAGCTGTGTGCCAGATTCCACAGGTACTGAGCGACACAGGAACTCTTTTAACATCAATANGCAGCAGCATGGACCTAAATGGATTCCTGTGCTTCATGTGACACCAAAAATTATGGATTAATATTTTATCCCTGAAGAACCAAGTGGCCCAGGGACTTTTCAGATCTCTTCCCTCAGGAAAGAGATGGGCAGCATCACTTGTACTTCCCTCTCACAACATTTTGTGATACCTGATAGGTCAAAAACACGCCTCCATAACCAAATTAACTCAAGATTTACTTCCAGCCTCTTCCAGGTTGCTCCAAGCCCCATCCAACCTGGCCTTGGACACTTCCAGGGATGGGGCATGCACCACCTGTCTGGAAAACTTTAGCCAGTGTTTCCCCACCCTGACAGTAAAAACTTTCTCATTTCTAACCTAAACCCACCCACTTTTAATTTAAAATGCTGAATTACCAGCAGTCTCCTTCCCAGCTACCCGGGGTTTTATTTTAAACTCTGGCCTTTAAAAAAAAATAATAAAAAATATAAAAAANTATTTTTAAATCAACCACCGTTCTGGGAACGGCGAGTGGGGGCTGATCTGCCCTGCCCTTCAAACGTGTCACGGAGAGTGGGGAAAGGCAAAAGGTTTGCAGAACCATGGAATTCCAGGATGTTTGGGTGGGAAGGCACCTTAAAGATCATCTTCCAACTCCCTGCCATGGGCAGGACACCTTCCACTATCCCAGGCTGTTCCAAACCCAGCCTTGGACACTTCCATGGATCCAGAGACAACCACAGCTTCTCTGGGCACCCTGTGCCAGGGCCTCCCCACCCTCACAGCCAACAATTCCTTCCTAAAATCCAATTTAAATCTACTTTTTTTTTCAGCTTGAATCCATAACATGTGGATAAAGGCAAAGCTTTTCCGACAATATCAAGTTCCATAAGTTTTTCTTCAAACAATCCAGAAGTGTTTTTGATGAAAACGTGCAGGGGATCGCAGAGGTTTATATCCAATTATTTCAGCTGTGTGCCAGATTCCACAGGTACTGAGCGACACAGGAACTCTTTTAACATCAATATTGTGGTATTTTCACGTAGAAATGGCACTTCAGATGCCATCAGCATGAATTAGTGTTTGCTTTTAATCCAGAGCTGTAAGTTTGCTTATGTAAAGTCAGGCAGAAAAAACCTTTGCACACTTTTGAACACACAAAAATCAGCTCACTTGTGATCAAGTGAAACTTAATGGATCCTTGTTGTGGCTGATGCTCCAAATAGAATCCCAGATTTGAAGATAAATATTTATCAATTCAAAGAGGATATGCAAAAGAAACAGCCATGAAAATGAGATGCATTTTGCTTTTCTATGATGCCATTTGATAACACTGCAAAAGAATCATTGTACACTCCTTCAGCTAAAAGACTCCCAACTGCAGAAGTGCAAACTGAGTTTATTGTGATCTAGTATAACAATAACACAACAATTATCTCTGCCTTGGAAGCTTCAAGCTTAATTCACCTCATGTACTCAATTCAGGATGCAGTGAAAAATCACAAGATTTAGAAAGGACCCTGTCCCATTGCTCCAGTCAGGAACTGAAGGGTATAAAACCAGGATGTTGGCAACTTGGACTTGTTATTTGTGGGTGTTGTTTCAGGGTGACTGAAACAGCACAAGGAGAAGCACTTTATTTATGGAAAGTTTGTGAACAACCTGCTCCAAACTCTCCATCCTGACTGGACAAGAGGGGACGTGGAGAAAGGGTTGGTCCTGAGAGCTCAGCTTTAAAAACCTTCATTGTTTCACTTTCCACGAGCTTTTCACTTTGAAATAAAAAATAAAATAAAATATACATAAGATATAAAATAAATTTAAAATAAAAAAACAAATAAAATAATTTTCTTTTATAGCCCTATCATAAATGACAAGAAGAAAAAAAGTTTGCTCCTATTTTTTTGGGGACTTTACCTTTCCATACTATCCCACTTAAAATAACTAAGCTCAGACACCTGGCAAGGTGCCAGGGGAACAAATGCTGAGCCAAAAACACAGAGCCAGATAATTTTTAAAATCCCACAGTCCCAGTTTCCAGGTGGCACCTCTGGAGCCCTTCCCCATGGCACCCAGTCCTGCCTGCAGCCCAAGTGCAGCAGGCATCTCCTCCCCTCTCCAAATGATCCCTCTTGTAAAAACTCACTCCAGGGTGGGTGTGCAGGCCCCTGGCCCTTCAGCTGAGCCAAAGGCTGTCTTTGCCACGGATTTGGAAATAGGAGAGTGACTCCACATCCTCCCCTGAGCAGGAGGATCTGTCTTTATCAGGAGCCCAGCAGGGCTGTGGGTCTGGCCCGTTTTAATCACACACAAACACAGCCAAAGGCTTCTGGAGCTGCTCAGCAACGAGGTTAAAACAAGGCAGAATCAAAAGCAAGGAGAAACAGAAGCCATTGTAGGACTGCTTTGGTCCCAGCAAATATCTGTGGCTTCCTCTGGATCACTCCCAGAACTCGAGGTTTGTGACACCAACATTTCCATCCTTTGTCACCCACCCCTTTAGCACCCAGGACTGCACAATGACATTTTTTATGCAGTCTGGGTGAATCATTCCCTCATCTTTGCCTGTAAAATAATTCCCATTCTCCTGCCATCATCCACTTTGCTGCTGCAACTCTTGTGTCACTTATTGCAGAGGGACAAAAGGGACCCTCAGCTCCAATTCCTGTCTCAGGATTCACTTCCCAACCACCCCAGGAAGTGCCTTGAGGGCAGTGCTGCCCAGAGACACAAGGAAGTAGCAAAGGAGCCATCCAGCAGATGTTTCTCTGTCAGGACACTAAAAACTGTCTCATTTTGTCTCCCAACCAGGTTGCTCCAAGCCCTATCCAACCTGGCCTTGAACCATTCCAGAGATGGGGCAGCCAAAACTGAAGTTCTGAGCTGAATTTCAGAACCAGAATTCATATTCTGAAATAAATTTTTAAATTTATATTGAGAGCGATTCTTTCAGTAAAACAAATTTTCAACTATTTCTTTCTTTTTTTTTTCCACAGGAAGATAAAAGTTAAAAATGGTTGGAGTGTGATGCAAAGGAAAGCCCAAAGAGGAAGTACCAGGGGGAACTGAGTGCAACTGAGAAGGAAAAACTTCTGGAACAGCAATTAGTATGGAAATAATCTTCACCCACCCTGTGGAAAGCCTGACATATGTTAAGGTCAAGTTTGTGCTAACTCAGAAAATCTTTTCTAAGCTGAATCCTTAAAGGAGGATGATTCAAATTAATAGGCACAAATACCCTCAGCTCTCAGGGACTGCAATCAGAGGCAGGAGGCAGAAGAAAGAAGATTGGGCAAGGCATAGTCTGAGCCAACAGCACCCTCTTGATGGGAGATTTTGGGGTTGTCCTGTGCAGGGCCAGGAGCTGGACTTGGTGATCCTTGTGGGTCCCTTCTGACCCTCAACATCTTATGAGAAGGACAAAGAAAGAGTGTTCCTTGAAATTCTAACCCATGGACACAGAGATGGAGAACTATAAAGTCAGTAGTTCTATGCCAGATATTCCTGCTACAGGACACTTGGGAAGAGCACAGAGGAGCTCCAGGGATCAAAACCTCACAGCAGGCTGGCAATGACCCCTCTCCAAAGTGAGCTCCAGCCAAGACCTCAGACAACCCACCAAGGGCACAGGCAATCCCACTGGACCTTCCCAGGTCAGTCTGTCCCTCCAACACAACCCCGTGCTCTTCCTGGGAGTGACAAACTCTCTGTCTGCAACACCAACCAGGATTTCCTATGCAAATCACACGGGCAAAAATATATTCAACATGACAGAGCTTAATCAATGACAACACTGTGGGGACAGCTGAACAGCACTTCCCTGGAGCAGCCCTCGCTGGGAGAAACTCTGGGCCACAGATAATTCATCTCCCCTTTATTAAATAATTAGATATTAACAGAGAACCACTGATTAGGCTGCACTGCTATGATAGTGTGTGTTTTCTCTCTTGACTTTGTCACCGAGGTCACCAAACCACCCAAAGCCAAGGAGGAGAGAGGGAGACAGTGCATGGGCATGGCTGGAGAGAGAAGCCTTTCATTAACCTCCCTGATCCCCCATAATTTCATGTGTCAGCAGCTAATCAGCCACTCACTGACATCATCAAGGGACAGGGAGGAAAGATGTCCCGAGGGAGCGATCACTTCTCTCAGGAGAAAATCTACACTTGCACCGCGAGCGTGAGCAGATTTTGCAGATAAATAAAGGGAGTTTGCATTATAATCATTGCTTCAATTTATGTTTATGCTGTTGGCAACAAAGATTTATATCCAGCATGATGGAGATCATTGTTAAAGGAGACTGTCCTTGATAGCCCAACCCTTTCAGACTTCGTCTCATATTTTGAGACTTAAAAGACACGAGAGAATCACCTCCTGGGTGACTCCTGGTCCACGGCTTTATTAATTCACTGGTTTCCCAGACAGAGGAGGAAATAGAGGGGATGCTGCACTTTTCAGAGTTGGATTTTAATCATTCTGTATTTCCTTAATACTTTTATCCCGAAAGATTTTGTAAATCTAATCATGGCAGCAGTTAATTCGTCTACAGCCAACAGAAAGCCCCTCTTAAGCAGGATAGAGATGTGTCTTTAACAGTGCTACCAAAAAGGCAGGGGCATGGGGGGGTCACCCCATCAGCCTGGGGTCTCCAGGGCACAGCAAAGGATGCTGGCCTGGGGCTGGAGGTGTGTACATCTGAATTTCCAGGGTCACATGGGATCTACAGGGATAAGAGATGGGCAAGCCGAGCCTGTGTCATGCCAGAGGTTTCCCAAACAACGCGTTCCCCACGCCAAGGGATGAGGGAACGTCCTGCTGAGCATCCCTGCATCTGCCCAGGAGCAGTGGGGGCTTGTCTGCCTGTCTGTCCAGCCTACACCCAGCCCTGGATGGGATTCCAGGCATCCCACTGGAGCTGCAGAGGTGTTTCCAGCAGGAGGTGTGGATGGGGAAGGTCACACAGCTCCCTAACGCTGATAGAAGGCACTTGCCAACAAGGAAGAGGAAGAAGCAGGGACTGAGGTCCCTCCCACCCCAAAAAAAAACCTTAAAACCCCAAACACTTTCCATGGGGAAAGTGATATTTGGAAATATATATTCTATGTATAATTATTAATATATTAAATATATTATATTTGGAAACAGGCATGCTGCCTGCACAGTCCTTCCATCATCAATTTAACAAAACTCACCCACTAGGTTGGACTTGATCCTAAGGGTCTTTTACATCCTAAATGATTCCAGGATCCCATGATCCCTTTGCAAAGCCAGAGGACAGTGTCCCTCACAAACCTCCCACAGCCCCTTCCTACAGCACCCTCAAGTCCAGTCACAGCCACCAAGAAATAAACCAGAAATAATTTAAAATATCTATTCCTTGGTCATCACTATCTCGTGGGCTGATGGATTTGTTGGGATTTGTGCAGCTGGACCTGATTTTGTAGGGTGCTGGAGCTCCTAAATCCTCAGTGACCCCATGTGAGCTGAGGGTCTCTGTCTCTCTATACAACCATTGACCATCCAGAAGGAGAAATCCCATCTCCCCTACCCCAATTAGGCATCATAAATTTATAATTAACACATCCCCATCAATAGTCTAAATAAAGTCTGTACAAATAATCACACTAGCTTGGATGTGGGAGATTGACTTGGATCCAAACTTTAATTAAGTATCCAAAATTTAATTAAAATGATGGTTGATATGCAGAAGAACCTCACCTTGCAGTCCTTCAAAATGGAAAAAGAAAAACATTTCTGCCCTGGCAAAGAACTTTGAAGAAATACAAATCTAGAAAAGAGATCATGGTATGGAGAGAAAAGAAATATGGAAAAAGTAATTTTGGAGTGTGGGGAATAATCCTCTTGAATTCTCCTTGGGATTGGCCATTATTTTCTACTGGAATAGATGTTGCCCTTCCAGCAAGCAGATCTTACAGAGTAGATTTCTATTCATTTTTCTGAGTTTTGGAGAGTTACGACCTAAAAAATAACTCATTTTAGAGGGACAGTCATTTAATTTTACTCAACTGATTAAGAGTAATAAACCAATGGCAGCCCAAATCACTGAATTCAGTAATTTTCCAAAGACACTCAGGTGATAACATGAAGCATAAGCACTTACATGACTGCAAAACAGTAGTGGAAAATGCTATTTTTGTAAAGATCGTAGTCTTTTTTTTTTTTTTTACTGCAATTGTATATTTCCAAAATATACTTATACAAATATATTTATCCAAAACTCCATTTTTATTAGCACCTGTTCTGTTAGCATGGACAGATTTCCTGTTTCTCATCAAACAGCCCCAAACCAGAACTGAAAATGTTGGGGACACAGAATTTCTCCCTGGAATCTTCATTCCAATTGCTTTGTTGGACACAAATACTGGAATTGCTGGGGAACTGTGCCTAAATCTCTCTGTTCTAGCTCAAATCATGAATATTAGGACACACAGCAATTAACAGCAGAGCCAGGAAATTTCCATTTAGTTCAGCTGCCACCAACACATTCAAACCACATCAAAATCAAAGGTGAAATAGATTTCCTAATATTGAGAATATTTCCTCTTTAATTTTGAATCGTTTTTGTGAGGCAGAACATCACTAAGAGGGAACCTTTTGCCTCTCTCCCATGATTTTCATTTTCTGATGTATTCATTTCTCCATGTTTAATTCCAACAGTGTTCTACAATTCAAATTTGGAATAAAACAAATAAAGATTTACCTTGCTTTAAAATTGATTTATTTTTTTTTTAGGATGGTATTGATTTATTATTATAGTGAGACCTAATCTCTACTTACTTTTTTCCTCATATCTAGTTCTCCTACAAGGTTCATTTATAAATAAAAAGCTGAATTTAGCCCAGTTTTACTTTAATTAAACAGGTCCATAATAAAGAATAAGGATTTTTGAACCAGGACAAAATAATCCCATTTTCTCTCTGATCTGGGTATCATCTTTAGGCATAAAAATAACCTGAAATGATCACACCCTTAAACAAAACTTACACAAAAAAGAGATATGAGCAAAAAATAGAGCAAAATCTAAACCCAAGGCAAAAATAAGATTTTCCAAGAGTCATCTTTTCCATGGGTCCATAAAAGTGAATTTGCCAGATGCAGACCAAGCTCCCCCAGAGTTCTGGGCTTGCCACAGGATAGGAAATTCACCAAATTTCTATATAAACAATATAAAAATTCTCAACATATGCAGAAGCTACATCTGACACTGCCTCATTATGCAGTTTGTTCTTCTGGGGGGAGAATAAATTTCACACCTAAAAATATGTATTTTCAGGTACTAAATGTTAAATATCTGTTCTCCATTCCCACCTACCCTGACACTACCAAAATCTCTTTTTTTTTTCTCTTATCCACCTACCCTGAAGTTAGGAAAAATCTCTTTTTTTTTGCTGTTAGTGCTATGGAGAGGATTCTGCCAACCTGCTAATTTTAATTCTCTCGAAGAATCCCCGGGAAGACGTGGAAAGTGTTTCTTTCAGGACAGGGAACACTTTGTTTGGCTTTTAAAACCCTTCACTGGGAGCAAAGCCTGGGCTTCAATAACTCCTGAATGTCAGCACATCTCTGATTCCCAAAATAAGTGTTTTAGGGAAGGATATGGAGCCCATTCCGACTCCAGGATAATTCCAGCATTAATTTTCACCTCTAATTGTTTCCTCCTCAAACAGCCCCACGGAGAGAGACTCCCAGCCCTTCATTACACATAACTTATCACAGCATTAAATTTGCCTAAATTGTGCTCCAGTGCTGCCACACTGCTGACCCTTAAGTCTGTAAACAAATACATTTGTTCTCCATATATTTATGTTTTGTCTTCTAAATGGTGAGAAAATGAGCCTGGAATCTTCATCTTGTAATTGTATCATCAAAGCCTGTTGAGAATACGATAAAGTAACCAGAAGTTAAATTATCAATAAGAGTCATTTATTTTGCATTTTTATTTTAAAGAATACTTATGAGAATTGTGATAAATTAGCAGTGACAAACTACTTCTTGCAGGCTGATTTTGTGTGGAGAGTTTAATTAAACATTGCAGCTGTTTATCTCTATGGTGATTAAATTTTCATATGTAAATTACATGTATTAAGATCAAGATACTTATGTAAATGTCACTTGCCTTAATGTTTTGTGTTACTGTTATTAACATCTCACCATCAGCTTGTAATCTTCTTGTATTGCATTACGCCGCCGTGCACTACATGACTAAAATAAGTAGATTTATATCTTAATAACAAACAAGTTTTTAAAAAGAACATCCTGCTATGTAATTGAGATGTAGATAAAAAAAAAAAAATTAAAAAAAAAAAATATAAACTGTCGAGGGGGAACTGCTGGAGATTTGAGAGCCTCGTTGGTTCGAGTTGTGGTTTTTTGTGGCATTTGGGGATGTGGTTCAGGGATGGCCTCAGAGAGGTTCTCCAAGCTGAACAATTCCATGGGTGTCTCCCATCTGTCCTCAAGCAATATTTGGAGTGGGAAGCAGGATTTTTACAGGGACCAAAATCAGCCCCTCGGGGCTACTGCATCACTTCCACTATGGGGGAGAACAGGGCAATTTCACTGCACCTGCCTGAGGACAAAACAAACTTTACCTGGGAGTCTAAAAACTCACTTAGAACAACTCTCCCATCTGCTGAGAGCAGCTGAGGGTATGGTGTTTTATTCTGTGTTGCCCCCACCAACTAAAAAGCAGAATTCTATTGTAGATCTGACACGAACACTTTCTAAACCATAACAAACCAGACTCATGTTTCAAAAAAAGAAAGAAAGCTCAAGATCCACCCACATCCATTTCCAGAAACCAAAAGAAATGCCCTAATAGGTCACAAATGTTTTTTTTAAGAAGAGAACTTTAAACTCCTGGATCTTATGAGCCAAAAGAAGAAAATTACTGAGATTTGCCGTTTATTTAATTTTCCACCTATTTTTTCTACTCTTGCTGTACCCTGATGAGTATTATTCTTATTCCCTTTGATGATGAAGATTAACTACAACTTGGAGTGAAGAAATAGGAAGATCTGCTGTCTGATCTTAGTTATGAGACAGAGGGAAGTTCTTAATAAGCAAAGTTCCAACTCGGATGCAAGAAAGACTTTTCATTATGCCAGTCATGCTTGGAGCCTTCCGACAGGCAGACACTCATTGATAGCAGGAAATCAAATTCATCCTTTGCAAAAACAAATTAAGAGCCCAAATTGCAGCAGGCAATACAGAGAAAATGAGATAAAAGCACTTGGGATTAATTTCTTTTGAGGAATCCATAGGTTCTGTGTGATCTTGGAGCTTGCACTCGCTGCTGTGATGGGCAGGAAGAAAGGGAAGGATTCCTGGGAGGTGGGAGGTTCATTTTCCCCCCTCTGCCATCCAGAGGCACATGGAACTACCAAAGGAGAGCACATTGTCTCCAGGATCTACTCCAAAGCAGCGAAACACTTTGAAGATGCCCCAAGTAACTGCGTGGATGTTCTGATGGACAAATTGGAGATGAGGCTCAGGAGGAGTTCAGTAACTCTCTCCCAACACAGTGTGCTTTGAAGGAAGTGCAGTTGGCACAAGGAATTAGCAGTGATTTTAATGGGCACTGTCCCTCAGTGCCAGTTATTCCATCTGATGAGAGCTGACTCTGTACTCGCAGGGTGTCACAAACACATCTCCCTCAACAGCTGCAATCCCTAAATCCACTCTGAGTTGCCTTTTTATTTTGCAGTCCAATCACACCCCAAACACACTTCGGGGATTAATTCCTTTTCCTTACAAAATTTTCTATTTCCAAATTTAAAATAGACTGCATCTGTCCTTTAAATCCACTCACACATTAAACTGCTGGAAAACTGGGGTCTTTTTCCTTTTCCCAGCACCAGATTTTAGGTCTTGCCAGAGGATGTTTGCAATGTTTAGACTATCCTAAAGTCCTTATCCATGACTTGATGCTCCCACACATCCCAGCTCTGCTCTGCCTCTAGCACATTAATCCACATTATTCCTGCCTTTATCAGCTAAAAAGATGAGAGCAACATGTTGGAGGTTACCTACCTTCCACTGAGGAATGAGATGGATCCTTGAAAGTCAGTTGTTCTAGAAAGAATTGGTGCAGTGTTCCACTCACTCTGCTCTGAAGAGGCACAAGAACAATCTGCCCTGAAGACCACTGAAAATTTACCTGTAACGTTTCTTTTTCAAATTAAAAGTTCTGTGGGGTTTTGTTTCAATGAAATAAATGTCTGTGTTTGCAACTGTTCCTCCCCATGGAAAAACTGCTGTGGCGGAAGAATAAATCTCTCCAACTTTCAGGGAACAGCAACAACCTCAATTAATTGGAAGTAGATCTCTGGATATCACAACATTTTGGGGTTTTCTCTCCTGCACAGGGCACATCTTTGATGGGAAACTCCAACCTGTGACTCTCCCCCAGCAGAAATGGGGCAGAATTTTTGCAGCTGCAGAACGACCTCATCCAGACACGGAAAATTGCTTCCTAGTGTCATCTCCAGTGTGAGAGTAATGCCAGGATGATTTTTTGCTTTTTCTTTTATGCCCCTCTCACACTCTTTTATAGTTTGATGTGTTCTCAGTGCTTTTAGCCCCACACTTGTACCTCCCCAAGGCTGAGAACTCAGCTCAGCCCCACGGCACCGTTAAACCAGGAGAGCAAACATCCTGGGAGCCCCAGACACCAAGGGCCTCTCCAGAACACATTTGGGAACCTCAGCCAGGCCCAGCCAGGGGGAAGGTTCCTCACAACGAGGGCTTCACTCCAGCCTCTCCCTGGGGGATCTCTGATAAATATGTTAATTTGCAAGGCCTATAATTGTGTGTATTTCAGTGTGAGGTGTGTATGAATTTTTGGGGCATTCCACCTGGACCAAGTGCTGTACCCCAGGATCCTGAAATAAATACCAAAGTAAAAACCCCTTTTCCCCATAAACTGTGTTTTGGTTTGAATTTTAGGACCAGGGAAAGGCATCAGGAGAAGCCTCCCAGGCAATCAAGGGGAAAGACAAAATCACAAGTTCATTCCACAGATCCTTCTTCACCAGCAGCTCCATACTCCAATGGATTTCTTAGGCACTAAAATGTCTTTCAGATAAGTGAAGCATTTGTCCCTGCACCACCAATGGATTCATTTTCTACCTCAGTGTTTGCAGCAGTTCAGGCTGGAGTGTCCCTGGTTTATCACCCTTACAACCACGGTGTGAAAAATGGAGTATGGGGCCATAAAGAGATGGAGACAAGGGGAGCAGGATATTCGTGAGGGAGAAAGCTTCTGCTTCTCCACACAAATCTCACTCATCATCCCCAATCAAGGAGAAAGGCTGAAATATAGTTTATGGGGCCTTTGGAAATTACTGCATTATCCTAAATATTGCCTGGATCTCTCCATAGCTCTTGAACACGGACAGACTGTGATGAAGTTCACCACGAGGTATTTTTCTTCAACAAGAAAACCTTCTTGTGCTATTTAAGTTTAGTTTGCCATAAAACTTCCTCTATCCACTTGCTGACTGTCTACAGAAAATAATAACCCTGAGTAATGATCATAGCCAGGATAGCTGGCAGCAGGTCCACCACAATTACCAGAAGTTAATTAGAATTATTAAAATAACAAACACGAGGCCACCGATATTCTACGTCTACATTTAATAATGGAACCCAATGGTGCATCTGATTCATGAACTACATTTGTTATTTTAAAGCCTTTTCTTTCTCACCAAATTAAATATTGATGGATTATCCTCTCCAAATCTGTTGGTGGATTGGAGTCTATTTATACAGGTCCTAAAAACAAAGCTTTAGAGCAGAACTATAAAGAGTCTCCTGTCTCCCTGAACAGTAAAATAACTTGCAGTTCATTTTTGCTTGTTGCTGCCCTCTCCACAGTGTTCTGTTTGGAAAATGAAATTCCAGACTTAAAACCAATTTGCCAGACAATTTCATCAAACACAGTTTCACCTCCTGTTGCTGATTTAATCCAAATTTATTTAAGGCCACGCTTGTAAAGAAATTTCAAGTTCAAGTTGTCAACATCTTTGCACCCACGTGAACCCTAATAATTTTAACATGCACAGCCTCCACAGTTTTAATTTTCAAGGGCATTTCAACACCTCTCTGCTCTCTGAAACACTCGGCTGTGCCCCTCCTGCCTCCTTCCTTCACACCACGATTATTTTAATCAGACAACTCAGAACAGATTGAACACGTGTTTACTCCACTCCAGCATGTGCACAGTGTTGTAAAGAGCCTGGCTTTATTTTTAGACCCTAAAAGTGAATTATGCAGCACATGGGATCAGGAGAGGATTTTTAAGCTTTTATATTGGCGGATTTGAGGAGGAATTGCTGACACACATCACATTGCCTTACACAGACAAGCATTGTCAGGGCCATGCATCATCATATTTTCTGTTCATTTTTTTAACCAAATCAACCCCACTGTTCTCTTCAGGCTTTTGGCAAAAGGCAAATGTCAGTAAAATGGCAATAATTGAAAATACATGGAGCTCCCTGAGCTTCCCAGAAGGTTTTCTTTTGAGGTACAATGAAGAATTCAATTCTTCTTTCCCTAACCACACACCTTGGTCACCAGCCTTCCTCTATCCCTTATGAAAGGAAAACATATTGATAAAGTTAAATATACATATAGTTATAGTTTCTCGATATTTTAAAGAAAACTATTCCTAAAGGAAATTAGCAACAAAAGCAAAAATACAAATGTTACCTATTAGGACAACAAAATTTACACACCAGATAAGTGATTTGCATCCACTCTCCCTTCAATTAGTTACCGTGGGTTCAAATGACCCCAAGTAATTAAGGGAGAAGGAATAAAAGATTCAGGAGAACCATTAAAAACGTTGAGATATCTTCAGGCTATAAATTGCTTTTCCAAACTTCACAGGAGCAAAAGGGATGAAGAGGTAGGAAATGCAGCTCCACTGAAATGATTTAAAAATAAAGATTTACACTTCCTATAAAAGGAAGTGCCTCCAGATTATTTTCACTGTGAGTAAAACCATTCCAACCCAAATTATCCAAAGATTCTACAAAAGTTTAAAATTAATAGAGGAAGAAAAGAGCAAGAGGGAAGAGCTTTCCCTGCTGCTGCAGCTTGAACCAGATTTTAGTGTCAAGAATTGTGGGACCAACCCATCCAAGGGGCTGGTGGAACAAAACACACCAAAGAGCTGAGCTCCCCAAAAAAAGGTTCTGCAGAAATTCTGGGGGAAACACATGCGAGTCTGGGAAACAGCTTGTTGTGAGAACAAGCTAGAGACTCTCAGTCTTAAAATAAAAGTTCAACAACCACTTGCTGCAATGTAAAAGCCCTAATAAAGATCAGACTTCAAAGAGCAGCTCTCCAAAACGAGCCCCACACAGCAGATCCAGCAGGACTCCAGCCCACCAGGGAACACAATTCACCCTGATGCCTTAAATGACTCCCT
>VZTN01027095.1:0-21414 GCA_013400515.1 Erpornis zantholeuca | reverse complement strand
CATCCACAGAGATTTGCAGTTCTAAGTCCTGCTCCTTTTTCAGGAGCTTTCACATGCAGAAAGCATGGTATGTTCTTACTTCGTTAACTGGTTTTCCATATCAGAAAAATCCATTGTCTTTTTTCCCCAGTGGCTTACCGCTTTACCACGGTACAAAATCTGGTCCAGACAGATAAATGCTGGGTCTGCCCACCCAGCCAGCTCGCCCTGACTAGGTCTTACTACCCGTGATCCCGGGGGGTCCACGTACCTCTTGGCGGAGAACGCAGAGTTAATATCGTGTTTCAAAATCCACTCACCCTGCTCAGGCAGGGGAGGTTCAGATCGCCCACTCTTAATTTTCTCTCAGTTGCAAAAGCGCTGGCGGTCACCAGATGTCGCTGTTGTATAGGGACAGAGAGATGCGACATACAAGACTCCAAGATAGATTTCAGGAGGCAAAAGCCTTTTTATTAGGCACACACGCTTTTTTATAGACGACTTCGTACAGATGCTACATGATTGGTTAATTAATCAACACCCCTCAACACCATAGGCTAATTACAAACGACACAAAAATCTTACAAACACCAGGTGCAATGATTGTTTTGCATTCCTTTTGCTTGTTGCATGGGAAGATTTTACTTTCTCACAGACACTGGCTACAGTCTGATTCTTGAAAATTCTCTCTGACTAGACCGTCAGTATCCATAGTACTGGACCTAGGTTTTACTTTTCTTAGCTACTTCAGGAGTAAGCTGGTAGCTAGAGAGCTCTTGAAATGATGTTCACAATTGTACAAGGTTTAATTTTAAACTAAGAAATGGCTCTGGTATTAAGGGGTGAGATTATATCAGGGTTGCCAGAATTCTTGAGTTTCCTAGTTAGGTTTTGGACTGTTGATATTATTTCACTTTGATTGCAGGAGTCTGGGTTCCCAAGAAATAACAAATGTCAACTCAGTACTGAAATCATTTCTGGAAATTCTTGTTCTTGAATTTAGTAAGTTAACGACACTGCTGCTTGAGACCTATTTAATGAATGACTTAAAGATCTGCAGCTCAGCCGGGATAAATAATAAAATGCTGAATTTGGAACTTTTTTCCTTCCTAGTCAACAGGAAGTTTGAGGTGCCAAGATGCTGAGATGTAGTTCTGATGTGGCAGCTGGGCTAACTTTCCAAACCTTGTTTTGCTTGGGAAGGGTTTTTCTGTTTGGTTTTGTGTGGGTTTTTAAAACTTCCTTTAGATTTACTTACTAATACTTAGTGTAGATATTGACAAATGTTGTGAGATGTTTCTGTTTGCCACTCTTGCATTATTTCCTCAACAGAAATTTCAATTGTGGTTTCACAAATTTCTGGTGCCCTTGGAGATTTCCAGAGAGTTTGATATAGTACTTAACTCTAGTATACTTTTTCATCATTGAAACCTAAAGCAACTAAACACCTACAAGCTTTTCTCAAAACTGAGAGCAGCTTGGACAAGGGCTGTATTAAATTGCCTCTTCAGAAATCTGCATATTATGTATTACTGTGTCATTGATAATCCTGCTGAATTAGGATTGCTCTGTTTCTATGCTGTTTGTCAAGATGACTACATACTGAGGCTGTTACTGTATGTGCTATGCAAAAGCTGCTCATGTGGTAATTAACAGAACTTCTTATGCAGACTAATAGTTTCTGAGAAAGCAGAAACAAACAGATGGAGCGGGTGTTGACATTGCACAGCAGGGATGCTTAGCTCTTCATAAGTGGGTCAGTAATCTAGAGCAGAGGCTAAATAAGTACAGAGGTCCTTTTGACACTAGCCCTCTAAGTAATTTGTAGTTATCTTGCTGAATCCTCCCAGCAAGCCAGTGGGATTTTAATCACATAATCCCTGAGTATCTTGAAACTAAATGTTGGCATGTGAGTTCACCATTAAATGTCTTCTAATGGAGCAGTTTCTTTCTTATTATAATGGATTATTCTGTTGAAATAGAATCACAGAATTGTAGAATGGTTTGAATTGGAAGGGAAATTAAAGATCATCTAGTTTGAACCTTCCTGCCATGGGCAGGGATACCTTCCACTAACTAAACAAGGTTGCTCAAAGCCCTGTCCATAAATACTTTGTAATTAGTGGTAGATAAAATCCAAGCCTTTAACAAACCAAGCCATGCCACGCCACATAGTGAATAGTCAAATGGCATATTCATAGTCTATCTTCGTTATTTAAAAAGTTCTTTCAGTGGTGACAGTACAGAGTATTGGAATCCAAAGCAGGGAAACAAATAACTAGTTTCATCATCTCAGTATTTTGGTGTGATCAGCTGCGTGGCTTTTCTGTCTTTAAAAGAGTATAGATATGCTTCATGCCTTCTTCTTGCTTCTTTTAAATATGACTTGCCAAATGCAGTTGCTTTTGTAAAATGCCTGATAATGTTCAACTAATAAGAGTTTAGTTGGGGCAGGTTTGGGATAATGTTGGCCTGGAATGTTGTAGCTCCTATGTTTTTAAAACTGAAAAAAAGCTAGTGGAAGGGAAGCATTGAGTTTAGACTCCTTCGTGATGTCCTGTGCTCCTCTAGAGCATACGTGTCTGAAACCTAGTGCAGAACTGACTGTGTCCTTCCTGAGCTGTAACTGGGTACATCCATATAACAGGTCGAGTTCTGCTTCCATGCAAACATTTGTATAATGTGATGACTATTAGGGATTTATTTTATATGAAGTATTACTACTAAAACTGCAGAATCTGATGAAAGTTCATCAAACATGTGAAAGCAAGACCATTTTACATGGTGTCATGGTTTGATACTGGTTAAAATGCCAGGCACCCACAAAAACCATTCACTCACTCTCTTCTGCTACAGCTGGGCAGAGGAGGGAAAAAAAATGAAGGGTTCATGAATTGAGATAAGGACTGGGAGAAAACACTTTAAGGGCAAAACAGGCTCAAATTTAAATGTATAAAGTAAATTTATTATTAACAGAGTCAGAGGAGGATAATGAAGAGTAAAAGAAGCTTTTAAAAACACCTTTTTCCTCCCAGCCCCTCCCTCCTTCCCACCAACAGCGCAAGGAGACAGGGCGGGGGAGTTTGGTCAGTTTGTCACTTGAGATCTTTTGTTCGCTTAGGGAGAGGAGTCTTTCCTCTGCTATGCTGTGGGGTCCTTCCCACGGGAGACAGTTCTCTGTGGACTTCTCCAGCGTGGTTCTAATTTCACGAGCAGCAGTCCTGCCAAAACTGCTGTAATGTGAGTCCCTCCCACGGGCAGTCTTCCCAAAACTGTTATGGTGTGGGTCACTAGTCCATGAGGTGCAGTCTTTTAAGGATAGGCTTCTCTAGTTTGGAAGCAAGGGCTTTCTCTATCTCTGGAAGCCGAGGCCCTCTCTCTCTATTCGGGTCTCCCACTGGATTACAGCTTTTTCTGGACTCCACTCGCTCTGGCATGGGCACCATTCCCACAGGCTGCGAGTGGATTTCTGCATTCCCCGTGGATTTCATAGATTACAGGGGGACAGTTTGTTCCATCATGGTCCTCACCACAGCTTGCAGAGAACTCTTGGCTCCGATGCTTGGAGTACCTCCTCCCCCTCTTTCTTTCCACTGACCTTGGTACCGCCATGTTGTCGTTCCCCACGTTCTCACTTCCTCCTTTTTATCCGACTAGAAGAAAAACTGCTGTTTGTAGGTACTATTGCCAACAAATTCCACCAATTCCAAGATTTCTTAAGGATCTCGTAGCGCCGAGAAGTTGATTCTGTCTAGGTTCTGCATCGGGGAATCGCTCACCATGTTTTTGCGGCCGGCTCGGCGGCCCTGCCGTCATTGTGTGGGCAGCAGCAGCTGCTGTGGCGCTGGAGCTATTTAACGCTTCTCTTCATGCGGGACGCCAAGAAGGCGAAGCCGCCGCCGCCACCCCTGACTTCCTGCCCGCAGCGCGGCATGGCTAGGGGTGGCCAGGCAGGCAAGGCTCACTGCTTGCTGCACCCAGATGGTGGCAGCCGCGGCAGCTGAATTGCCGCGCACAGTGCCAGGATGGCTCCCGGCGACAGTGCCTCACCACCCCGGGGGACAAAACTGCGTGTACTGTTTTCATTTTCTTCTTAAATATGTCATCACAGAGGTGTTACCAACCTCTCTAATTGGGCCAGCAGCATGTCCATCTTCAGAGCCATCAGAGATTGTCTCTGTCAGACATGGTGGAAACTTCTAGCAGCTTCTCACAGAAGCTACTTCTGTGGCCTTCCCCCGCTACCAAAAAATCAGGCCATGCCAAATTAACACACATGGTCAAAATTCTCTAAAGAAATTGTGAATTTCTCTTGTATACTAATGTTATTCCTTTGCTTGCTTGTCCTGCAGCCCTTTTTTTTCATTCCCTGCAGTGAGTTGGCACTAAGGATAAGATAAGCAGCCTAGGCATAGCTTATGGTACATGTTAAAATTGTTTTCTGAAGGCTCACTCTATTAGTTAATATGAGCCTCCATATATGGAACTTTAGTGCTGATCACAGTGTCTACAAAGGAGTTAACAGCAGAAGTAAACTAGGCAAAGATGGGATAATTGTCTTGGAATTGCTGTTTCAGAACAAAAAAAAAAATCTTAAAATTATGGCATTTTGAGGCCTTTTCTTCTCATAACTGAATAAAAATAATTTCTAATTTAGGTGTAAAGGCACAATTTTTCTTGAATATAACCTGTGCTACCTGTTAGCATGTTTTCTTTAATTCCTTGGGAATATTTGTCAGGAAAGTGATCACATAGCTGCATGCAATAACCTAGTTTTAGGGATGCTTTTGATCACCAGTAGGGCAGAGTTGTCAAGCTAATGTGGCTTTTAGAATAGTTTGTTTTCAAGCTTTAACATCTTTCCCCAAAATAGGTTGCTTCAGAGTATAGCAATACATGTTAAAGCCATAGGAAATGGGTGGTTTCAACAATTACACTGGGGAGAAGGGAAAGTTCCTCTGGAAACTGTTTTAGGAGAGTTCCCAACATCTGCTGCTAAGCTATGAGTGTGTTAGGTAAGGGGACAACAGCAGGCAGTTGGATTGACACAGTAGATCATAAAATAACATTGTTATCCAGACAGAGGTGAAGTCTATTTTCCCAGAAGCAGAACTTGGCACTGTCTACTAGTTTGTAGCAGAGCTGGGATAATTCACTATTCAAGTTGGGGATGGACATTGATTCTTAACCATAGCTCACAAGTTGAGAGTTGCTATGTATAAAGAACATTCTCATCACATATGCCATATCTCAGTCTGGATGCATTCACTTAGCTGTAAATTGGTTCTATGAATTTTTGAAGACTATAGTTGAACATCTCAAGCTTTTTAAAATAAGTATAGTTATTTAAACAGTGCATCAGAATATACTATTTTTATTGCTGAGGTTATGGGAAGAATGTGCTGTGCTTGTAAATAGTTTGTTTATAAACTAACTCCCTTTTCTTATGAAAGGATCATTGAGGATGAAGCAGACTCCCCTCTGATTTTTCTCTTGTTGGACTTTCAATTAAAATAATGCTTTAGAAGAAAGCCAGAGAGATCTTTCCTGGAAATGTGGCAAGAGATAGTTGATATTTTGGGGAGTGTTGGCCAAAATTAGCTTCAAAATCCCCTCATCCTCCTTATGATAGCTGGTGCCATGAAGACTTTGGATGTGTTAACTGGAAAGGTATAGCAGGAGGATCAAATTGCCCTTCCTTTTCTCAGTTCTGTAATTATGGTGGGAATTGAATGTTGTCTCTGCATTCTCTGTAAAAGGCTAAAGAAAGTTCTTGGTGCTTTCTAAGTGTGTCTAAGGCCAGGCTCTGGCCTCCACAGGGCAGTAAGGACAGAGTGATGGTGTGCTTTGCAGTAGCTTCTTGTGTGTGACATTTCTTCATCTTTGAGTTGGCCCCATGTGTATATACTCCTCCAGCAGCTTACTGTGTAACTTCCTGACTTCCTCTTAGTAAATGGTGTTGTGCAGCCTGAATTTCCAGCCTAGGAAACAGCCAGGAAGCTGCTTGTCTGGTGAATAGAGTCCACCTGCATTGCCTGAACATAAAATGTAAGATGATCCTGTGAGAGAAGTAGTCTGTCGTTTCTGAAAGTGGTGAGTGTGAAGCAGTTGACTTTAAGAGTGTTTTCTGACATTTTGTAGTGTCTTTTAATCTGTGTTAAGCGTTTCTTTCAATAATTTTACAATCACCGCTTTCAACTGGTCCGTGTTCTGTAGTGCTGTATTGTGCAGTCTGGATTAGTGTGTAAAGAGAACAAGAGTGCTCTGAGAGATTCTGCTAATTTCCTTGGATCCTTTTGCAGAGCTGGGGTGGTGGAAGCTGGCACCTGGTTTTCCAAGACGATCTTGCACCCAAAGATAAATGGTTCCAGCTCTTCATAGTTCCTAAATTTTCAGGATGATGTGGTTATAGACACAAGAATACTGTCCCTAATTGCATATGTATAAAATGACATGTCAGGTTTGACTTCAAGTCTCTATGAAACTTAATTTCTAAGCTTGATGTTTGCAATCAATAAGAGTGTTGTGAGATTTTCTGAATCTGTTTACAAACTACTCTTATGCATTTCTTTTAACTAAAAACTATCTTAAAAATCAATTTAGTTCATGTTTTATTACCAAATTAAACTTAAAAATGAGAATTGGTGGTCACTCACAAATTTCTCAATTTCTTTTAAGCTGGTGAGAAAAAAAAAGTCTGTTCAGACAAACTAACCGCATGGAAATATCAGCTTTTCTGGCGTTAGTATTCCCGATTTGTTGGTTTTTTTTTTTTAAATGCTTATTCAGGGAAGGAGTTGGATAACTGTATGATGTCTGGTGCTTGTCTTCAGAAACTGACATGAAATAAATGCCTTTTTGAATCCTTTTGTGAAAACAGTAATTTCTTAGTAAAAAGCTTTTTTTTAGTAAATTTTTTTGTGAACTGGTCAACAGTCTTGAGGTCCTTGTTCATTGAGAGGAGCTGTCATGGATGGGGGTGTAACAGAGTGTAATGAATGGTCAAAGCAGAATAAGCTAAGAAGTTAAATATTGTTGTTCCCTTAACCCTTTCTACATAACTTCAACATTATAGCCTAAAGTTAAATTGTTTGCTTTCTCCTATTTGTTTCATAGTGTCAGTGTATTTCATTTTCAGTGTAGGATGCAGGATTTCTAATAGCATATTTTTCTTCTACCAACACTTCGTACTTGAATGGCTGATTAACAGCAGGACCCTTCTGATATATTCTGATATATCTCCCTCTCTGGGGAGACATTATAGCAACTTTCAAGTACCTAAAGGGGCTACAAGAGAGCTGGAGAGGGACTTTGGACAAGGGCATGGAGTGATAGGACAAGGGGGAATGACTTCAAACTGATAGAGGGCAGGGTTAGATTAGATATTGGGATGAAATTCTTTCCTGTGAAGGTGGTGACACTCTGGCACAGGTTGCCCAGAGAAGTTGTGTCTGCGCCCTCCCTGGAAGTGTTCAAGGCCAGGTTGGATGGGGCTTTAAGCAACTCGGTCTAGTGGAAGGTGTCTGCCCATGGTGGGGGGGTTGGGACCGGATGGTCTTAAGGTCCTTTTCAACCCAAATCATTTTGATATCTGTATACAGAAGAATCTATGTGCATCAGTAGGGCACTGCCCAGACATTGTGTATTACAGCGGTTAGGGCCTTGCAAGTCAGTCATTCTTTAGAAGATGAATTTGAAGATTTATGTTTTCTAGCCTTCTAACAGTGTCGATTGAAGTTAAGAATGGTGATTGTGTTCAAGTGTAATTGAGTTTTTGTGGCATTTAGATAAAACCTTATAAAACGAAGGCCTTGTTGCCTTTGTAATATCATGGCTTAGGCCTGTTACTTTGGCTAGAGAAGGGCCGTGGGAAAGAGCCATAGCTGAATTACAGTTAGAAAAACATGCTGCATGATTATCGTGTGCTCACCTAGAGGTGTATGGTGATTGGCTAAATCAAGTCTGTTGTGCTTTAAAACTATGTAAACATTAAGAAACTATAAAAGAGGCAACGTGATATTAAAGTGAGCTTTTTCTTCCATCGCCTGAAGTTGTCTATATATGCGTTGTGACCCGCTTCAACCATGACAAGTTTTAATTATAAATACTAAAATATAGCTGATAACTTGGTTTGTTGCACAGGTGGTGATGAGGACTGAATTGCTATAACTAAGGTTAAGCTTTAATGTAGACATAGTTCAGGTTATAGCATCTTATAATGATATCCTGAAAAAGGAAGTCTTAGACTATTAAAGATACTTAGGGCTACCAGTTTTAAGCTTGCGCAATTCAGGAAGCCATGTGACTTACCCACATAATTTGTTAGAGTTGGTGTGCCAAGCAGAAAGTATCGGCATGTCTTTTGAGGTAGGTCTGTAGAAATGATGTGGCCCTATTTCTAGGGCCCGTCCACAAAACGACTCATGTTCATAGATTTGTTGAAATTCAGGCAGCTTTATTAATATCAAGAAAACAGAGCAAATCTTTCCTTCCAGCCAGGTTAGCTGGAGCGGTCGTCTATGTCTGTCTGACTGTGTCTGTCTCCCCCCAGCACAGTCTCACCAAGAATGAAAACAAAACAAAGACAGAGCTCTTTCATTGGTCAAGGAAAGCACCTTACCAAAACATTTTTCATATTTACGTTCTGTCATATTTACAAGTCAAGGATTTCTCCTGGGAAGCTACAGAACTTCCGTTTAGAAATGGAGTTAACCATTACAATTCGAGACAAGTTAAAAAGGAACTTGCCCTTCTCAAGCCTTTTGCTGAGATCTCTCAAAAATCCACTGAGGAGGCAGCACCACAGTAGGTCAACATGTAAAAATATAAATGTACAAGATACTTAGCCAGTAGCAAAATGCTGAATAGTTCAAAGGAGCTTGTCTCTCAAGTCAGGAGAAAAAAACATTGAATTTTGGGAACTATATTGTATGCTAACTGGAACACTGGGTAAAGGCTCAGGGGATGTGGATTCTGGCCTTGGCTCTGCTGCTTTTTCTCAGGTAACCTTACAAGTTTTTAATTTGCTGTCATTTTTCAGTCTATAAATTGAGATGATTTTTTGTAAGGTTTAGGATAATGCAATTTCTTCACCTCAGTGGTATAAGCTGTATTATTTGTTTAGGGAGTAAGTTTAAGGTATTGTTCCCATTGGAGTATCAGTGATGTGGAAAGCAAATTTATGGGTGAAAAAATGTTGGAATTTGTGCAAGTTCAAGTTGCTGTTGCTTCTCATTAGGATTGTCTTAATGGTTAGCAGGAAGAATCAGAATCAAAAATAAGTGTTAAAGCTTGCTTGATTTTTATATGCCATTTATTGTTTGTCAGGTTAACAACTGATGCTAGGACTGTTGAGTTTTAAGCAAATGAAAAAGAGCTACTTGTGATTACTTTAGTGACTTACTTTCTTAGTGAATCCTGGTATAAAGCTCTAACCAGTTAGAATAATATCTGTATCTTGCACTTCATGCTGCCATTAAGAAGACATTAGTAACTAAAGAAAAATGTTGACTGTGCTTTATTGTCAATACTGAGCCCCAAATTATCTCATAAATAGTACTTATTTTCCCTCCAGTAATGGAATCAAGGCTTTAGTTTGCTTCAGTCAATTCTAAACTATTCCCTGGTTTACCATGTAATTTGCCTTTATATCAGGCCAGCTATTCAATGTGACAAAGGTTCTTCTCATTATATTTTTCTTCTGTAGAAGCTAGCCAATTTATTTTTCTTGGTACTGTAACAAAACACCTGAGTGCTGTTTTTACTGGTGCGAATATTTTATAGTAATCAGAGCAATTTTACAGAAAAAAAACCCTTCCTGGTTGTGTTGCTCAGGCAGTTAGCTTACAAAGAATTTCTAGGATAAACAACATACTGCAGTTGTTTTACTGCTGCAGCTTTGAGCACAAATAGCTAGTTAATAGTCTCCCTACTGATTTAATCCTGCTTGTAATCTATACCTGCCTATTTAATAAAAGTAACTTCCCATGTCTTGTTTACTACTTTTTTTTTTGTTTACTTACTCTTAGTTGCAGTGCTGATTGGTGGAAAACTAAAATTTGCTGTATAAAATGCTGTAGTCTCATAATGAACAACTTTCTTTGGCTTCTGTCATGCTGCATTATTTGAAGCTGACCAGCAGGATACAAGAGAACAATCAAGAGCCGGCATAAGTTCACATCTTGCTGAATATGCTTAAAATTTGGCAGAACAATGAGGTTGGGAAAATTCCCTTGAACAAATGCTGCACAGTAATCTGACTTGAGCATTTGTTCAGAAAAGATTCTCCAAATTGTGGCTTTTTATTCTGAAATGTACAAGCAAATTTTAGCAGGTCAAGAATTGAAAGTTTTCACTTAGAATCTGCCTGTAATTGTAGATAAACTGACCATTTCTTTGGATGCTTACATTGCCTTTTTTGGGTATTGGATGGAGAAAAGCCTGATGCAAAAGAAGCATACTCTAGGTTTTGCTTAAATGTGCAATTTTAAAGTTACTGTTTAGTTGAATTGTCAAGTTACATCCCAGAGCTGGTCTTCACTTCCTCTTAGTTTTGTGGGAGGGTACAAATCATGTTCCTCTGATATTTGAAATAATTGTACCTCATGCTGTAGTTTTGCAATTTTGAACATGAAGAAAGGCTGACAACTGGCATGGAATCTTGCAGCTTTGTGCTGTGGAAAGTTGTGTTTGAAACAGTGACTCTCAGGTGTTTGGTTGAAGTCTTTTCTGTTTAATAGATAACTCAAATGTTGATTTCATGGACTCCAACTACATTTTCCAAGATTGGCTTCTGAACCTTGCTGCATTAGTGTAAGCCTACAGCAGTGCAGCTTCCAATCACCAAAGCTTATTGATTGTTCTTTACTGTCTTTCTGTAATAAATCTCCTCTTCTGTTATGGGGGGAGGACTTGAATATAAACTTAACAGCCATATCAGGGAAAGAATTCAAGCATGTCCATACTGATGAATTCCACAAAGTTATTAATGAAATAGCTTTTAAGTTCCTTTGTATTTAAATTTTGAGCATCTAATGTTCTGCTTGTCCCATGTACCTGTCTTGCAGACTGATGCCTTGTCTAAGCACAGTTAGTAATGAAAAATCAATGTTTTGCTGTCACTTATGCATCTCAAATTAGGTGAATGTAGTAAGAGAACAGAAGGCCTTGTACCTGTTGAAAGCTGCATTGGTGGCAGCCGTTTTTAAAATGCTGTAATAGTCTGTTTAATAAGTTTTTACTGGAGCCCAGTGTCAGTGTGTCTTTCATCATGTGGGAAACCTTCAATGTTTTGAGCAACAACCACAGACATTCCAATCAGGATTTAAACAGCTCTCCTCCCAACAAGAAGACATATAACTGTTTATTTGAATGCTAATGTTCCTCAAGTCTTTAAAACTCTCATCTTTTTGGCTGCAATAGGACAGAGGGAGAGAGAGCAGGGTAACTGCCACCTCAGCAGAGGGCAAATGATGGTAGAGCATGGTTGACTCCTGCTAGGTGGAGTGAAGAAAATAAATTGTTGGATGTCCTGGGAAACTGCTTTAACTGTTATGCACTTGCATGTGAGGCAAGAGCACTTGTGGGTATCATGTTCAGATGCATGTTCTGGGTGTGGATTGTGAGCAAGGTGTTTGAAAGCTTCAGGACTTGTCTGTGATCTTAACGTCCTTTCTGTCTACCTCTAGGCAGTGAAGTTCAGGAAATAGATTTTGATTCTTGTTCTATGGGTATCCCCTACATACTCAGTTTTCTGTCAACAGTATCAAATATGGGGTCTTGTGTTCTGTTCTGGGCCTGAGGAGAGCAGGGGCCTGTAGTTAGACACCTTGGCTACTAAGTTGCTTTCTTGATTTTTGCCTTAGCAAAAGCACATAGGGCAATATAATGTCAGCAAACAAGTTAATTTTAAAAATAAAATGCTGACCCAAATTGACCAAAGGGATATTCCATACCATATGATGTCAGGTCAGATATAAAAGCTGAGGAAGCAGGGAGCATTTGTTATTTACAATGCTTGCCTTCCAGAGCAACTGCTACATGTGCTGAAGCCCTGCTTCCTGGGAAGTGGCTAGACATAACTTGATGATAAGTAGAGAATAAAATATTTTTTTTGTCTTTGCTTGTGCGCATGCAAACTTTTGCTTTTGCTTTAGTAAACTGCTTTATCTAAACCTATGAGTTGTTTTCCATCTTATTTTGTCTCCCCTGTCCAGCTGGGAAGGGGAGTGATAGAGTGGCTTAGTGGGCACCTGGTGTCCAGCCAAGGTCAGCCCAGCACAGTCCTTTATGGCACCCAATGGGGCAAGACAAAGGCAATTTTATGTTGCTGTTGAGGGGGCCACGGCACACACGAACCCCAGTAAGTTTCAAGCAAAAGTCTGGTTTATTCCAAAAGCCAGTGTCATTTATACTCTTTTGCATGTTTACCATTCATGCCACTCATCCATTGGTTGCTCAACCACTACAATAGACTCATTGGTTATCATTAGCTACAATATATTACTATTGGTCACCTATAGCATAAGCATTCAGGCATCAGAAAAATAACAGGCTTGTTTGTCAGCTGTACCACTTTTGCTGAGTTTGAGAACATGTTAATACAAGCAATGGTTCTGTGCTTTGTCCTTATGTTGATGGCCTTGTTTTGCTGGGAGAGCTATCTTCTGTGGATGATGAGGGAATACACCTCTCAGGCACTGATGAATGGCAGCCCAACCCCAGACCAGCTTAGGCTTCGCACTGCTGACAGATGTTGCAAATTTTACTCTGAAACAGTTTTTGATCGTGAAATGCAGCTTCCTGAGTTGTTACTTTTGTGAGTCCAGAAACCTGCCTGAAACACCCCCCTCCAGAGTCCAGAGAGAAACAGAAAATAAACTGCAAAAGGGAGCCTCTGCCTTGAGCAAGAGCTACAGGGTGAAAGAGAGAGAGAGCCAAAATGGTGAGAGAGAGGGCTTCCTGTGTGGTCCAACTTTTAAAAGCCCCGGCCGCCCCCTGCCCTGCCGTTGCATTTCTGGCTGCTCTGCTGGGTCTTAAAGAGACAGTAACAATTTTGGACACAGATAGATATGGAATACAATAACATTTTGGGTTACTCAGGACAAAGGAGATCAGGTTGGTCTAGCAGGACCTTCCTTTTGTAAATCCATGTTGTCCAGGGCCTGACCCACTGATTGTCCTGCATGTGCCATGTAATGGCACTCAGGATCATCTCTTCCATAACCTTGCCTGGCACCAAAGTAAGGCTGACAGGCCTGTAGTTCCCTGGATCATCCGTCCAACCCTTCTTGTAGGTGGGCATTACATTTACTAATTTCCAATTAGCTGGAACTTCTCTGGTTAACCAGGACTGCTGGTATATGATTGAGAGTGGTTTAGCAAGTTCTTTTGCCAGTTTCCTCATTATTCTGGGGTGGATCCCATCTGGGCCCATAGACCTGTGGGTATCTAATTCGCATAGCAGGTCACTAACCATCTCCTCCTGGATTATGGGGGCTTCACTCAGCTCCTGGTCCCTACCTTCCAGCTCAGGGAGCTGGTTATCCTGAGGACTTCTCTTGATATTAAAGACTGANGCACTCAGGATCATCTCTTCCATAACCTTGCCTGGCACCAAAGTAAGGCTGACAGGCCTGTAGTTCCCTGGATCATCCGTCCAACCCTTCTTGTAGGTGGGCATTACATTTACTAATTTCCAATTAGCTGGAACTTCTCTGGTTAACCAGGACTGCTGGTATATGATTGAGAGTGGTTTAGCAAGTTCTTTTGCCAGTTTCCTCATTATTCTGGGGTGGATCCCATCTGGGCCCATAGACCTGTGGGTATCTAATTCGCATAGCAGGTCACTAACCATCTCCTCCTGGATTATGGGGGCTTCACTCAGCTCCTGGTCCCTACCTTCCAGCTCAGGGAGCTGGTTATCCTGAGGACTTCTCTTGATATTAAAGACTGAGGCAAAGAAGGCATTAAATACCTCTGCCTTTTCTTCATACCCTGACACTACACTACCCTCTGCATTCAATAAATGGACTCTCCTTGACCTTCCTTTTGCTGTGAATGTATTTATAGAAACTTTTTGTTGTCTTTAATTGCAGCAGCCAAATCAAGTTCTAGTTGGGCTTTTGTCCTTCTCATCTTCTCCCTATATATGTCCCTCGTGACATCCTTATAGTCCTCCCAAGTTATCTGACCCTCCTTCCAGAGATGATAGATTCTTTTTTTTTCCCCTAAGTTCCAGCCTAAATTTTCTGTTTAACCAGGCCAGTCTTTCCCTGACAACTTGTCTTTTTACACATGGGGATGGCCTGCTCCTGAATATTTAACAANTAAAGACTGAGGCAAAGAAGGCATTAAATACCTCTGCCTTTTCTTCATACCCTGACACTACACTACCCTCTGCATTCAATAAATGGACTCTCCTTGACCTTCCTTTTGCTGTGAATGTATTTATAGAAACTTTTTGTTGTCTTTAATTGCAGCAGCCAAATCAAGTTCTAGTTGGGCTTTTGTCCTTCTCATCTTCTCCCTATATATGTCCCTCGTGACATCCTTATAGTCCTCCCAAGTTATCTGACCCTCCTTCCAGAGATGATAGATTCTTTTTTTTTCCCCTAAGTTCCAGCCTAAATTTTCTGTTTAACCAGGCCAGTCTTTCCCTGACAACTTGTCTTCTTACACATGGGGATGGCCTGCTCCTGAATATTTAACAATTCCTTTTTAAAGCACATCTAACCTTCCTGGATGCCTTTGCCCTTCAGGACTGACTCCCAAGGGACTCTGTCAATAAATGTCCTAAACAGGCCAAAGTCTGCCCACCAGAAGTCCAAGGTGGAATTTGGCAGACTTAGTAGGGACTGTCTGTGCTGAATACAATACTGTATGTAAGCCAATGAACTTTTTTAATAGCTGACTTTATTTCATCTTTATTACACCTAAGCTTGTCAAATCAGGCTTTCCTATTACTGTTGTCTTTGAGACCCTCTCTGAACTAGTTCCAAAGGTTTGGTATGTTTCCCTCCCAGCTGTTCTTGAACCTTAGGTGCATCAGGAAGAAGATAACTGGTACGAGAGGAAGGATTCTGTTCTTTCATCCATCAATTTGTTGATCCTTTTCTCAAAGTTAGTATCAGTGGAGTGTAATGGGACTCTTCACAGGAGCATCACCAATGATGAACCAGAGCTGAAGTCAATATAATGGTGGTCTTGCCTTGGTTTCCTGCTCCATATGTTGCTGTGTGAAGTCTTGGATGTAAGATCTTACATAGCAAGATTTTAAAAACAGGCAAACAAAACCCAAAAAAACCACACAAAAAACCCCAACCAACCAACCAAAAACCAATTCGTATGCAAGGTACAGATCTTCAATCTGCAGACTTCAACCTGTTTTCTCAGGCAAATTTTACACAAGAAGCCATGAGCAATGTTAATGCATTGGCATTTGCCCATTTGTTGTGAGAAAATGGGATTCTATAAATCTAGTGGTCATTTCTTATTGCTCTAACTCTTGTTTGGATAGCTTGGTATAGCTCTCAAAGCAAATTCTTCACCTTTTTTCTACCCCCCTGACAGAGGTAGTAAGTCAAGGTAGTAAGTCCTGTAAATGTTAGGCTCGTATAAAGGTGTTTGTGTCCCTGTGCTAAGTAACTTCTCCAGTTCAAGTGGAAACCTGATCATATTTTTTGTTGCATTTTTCTTGTTTAGTCTTTCAGTGAAAATGTGAGTGAAAATAAATGTCAGGCTCACATCTATAGGGAAGAGTTTGCATAAGAATTCTAGAATTTGAAAACTTTCATTTCCCACTTTAAAACAGATAAATGGGGTACTGTCATGGCTTACTGAAATTATTTTTCGTTTCAGTCACAGCTCCAGCACTACAAATGCCTCAGAAAATGTAGGGGTAGACAAATTAGATTAAATGGAAGAAAGGCTTGCGATTATAAGATGCAGGATAAGACAAATGGAGAAGATTGCCTTGAACATAGACTTGGCAAATTTGTTAGTGTTTGTAGATTCTAAAAGATATGAAAGATTTAGTAAAAATGTTAGTGACTCAGTGTAATATTTCACAAATAAGCAAGTTAAATGTCCAAAACAATTATGTAATGATTTCTGTATAATGTGGGCTTTGACTGGCGTGATGCTATTTACATTTCAGGTTTTATTTGCCATTTTTCTACTGTACCACTTCAGGTAAAGAGGAGGCTGTCAACTGAACTCAGTGCCTTTTAAGTTCCTTTACAGTTCTGTTTTCCAAGACTGAATAAGAAGAAAATTGAACTGTAGTTATGTATGAATTGGGACGATATTTAGCAACTTCTGTATAGAGTTTCTGGTACTTCATATGTAAATATCTTTGAAGTGGTTCTGATGATGTGCTATTCGCAAACCTGGGAATTGTGTGGAAGAACAGTAATTAGCATGGCTATTGCTGGGGAATGTCCTACCTGCTTTCTAGCATAAATGATCACATTCCAGGGCATAGGAATGTTTCCAGACAAGACTTGAGTACAGATATTAATCCTTGATTCTCCTAAATTCTTTATGGAATAAGGCATAGAAAGGACTCTTCACAAGGGGTTTTGGATGCTTCAGAAAGGTAGGTTTAGGAGAGAATGCCTCCTATTTATTTTGGGACAGAAATTCTGTACTCCTGTTTCCCTTTCAGAGGGTTTTAGTGGTTGATTATAGTGGTTGTTTAAACATCTTTCAGAATGCAGTCACCTTTCCAGCCCCACCTTTCTGGGATGAATAGATGTGTCTGCCCTCTGTCAGGCTATTGCTTGCGTATGAATGAACATATTGTGGTCTTTCATGGAAGTGCTGTGCATGAAGTATGCTTTTTAGGGTTGTGAGGAATTTAATTCTGATTTAGTGTGTATGTGTATAGCGGCTAGGCTGGGGTCTGTGGTTCAGACCCAGGACACTGACTGACCCAGAGAGAGCGTCTCACAAGAGACAGCCTTCCAGGGGTTTATGGTGTTCTCCCAGCCGCCAGGGTACCTCCGCAGGGGAAAGGTCTGTCACAGCAGGCTATCAGCTCTAAGTGATTCAGCGAGAAAGTGATTTCAGCTCTGCTCTGTGAGGTAACCCCAGGCTGATCCAGGGAGAGAGAGACAAGGAGCTTCATTTGGTGGTTCCACAGAAGGGCAGCTTTATTGTCCAGCCCCCCGTGAAGGGTAGGCATGGGATGGAGCTCCCTAAGGGTCTAGGGGTAGATACAGGGGTTCTTATAGGAAAACAAGGGGTGGGTATGAGAGGGTAGAAGCCAATGGGTTACAAGGAATCTACATAGGGTCTCCAGGAAGATCATAGGTGTGACATCTCACCCTCAGCGAGAAGTGCTGCCTTTTCCAAGGGGATCTTGTAGGGAAGTTATGCAATATTCTTATCTCAGCAGGCCCCTCTCCAGGGCAGAGACTGGACAGATTTATCTGTCTCCACCTATGTGTGTGAATATTAAGAGGCCTTGTTTACTGTCTGGGTGATGTAGTGGGTGGGACAGTCTTGCATATCAGGCAACGGATCTTTTATGTGAGCAGAAGAGTGGAGAAAGCACTTTATTTCCTCAGATGTTTCTTCCAGTGAACAGTAAAAGCTATTTTGAGCTGACTTTATTGATCATATGGGTTGATTTCCTGCAGACTCTTCTGTGTTTGATCGTGGATTATTGGAGTTGAGTATAGTTATAGTGTAGATGAATGAGTAAAACATTTCTATTAATCCTAACTCTAAGCAGACACATCCTGGAAGATAGCATGTTGACGCTGTTTGCGACAATGTCACACAGCAGACGTCCCTGAGGGCTGTATGGCTTGCTGCTGTTTAATAGACCTTGTGGTCTCCTCTTAGGTGGCAGGCTGCTCCTTGGTGGAAGGGTGTCCGTGGAGGCAAAGAAATAAAGAGGAGGAGTCTCTCCTCTGGGTACTAACAGCTGTTATTGTCAGCAGTAGATCCCGAGGGGAAAGACAAAGACAAAGGCTGTGCAAGGGGTCTTACACAGGGGGAGGGAGAACATAAGGACCAATGAAACTAGGGCTCAGGGGTGGATTCGGGCATAGCTGACAACTTGGGGTCCAATAGGGATACAGCAAAGGAGGGAACACAGGGAGGGAACCAATGACACACCGAGGGAGAGGGAACTTTCTGGAGGGAAAGGTGTGCTTCGGGGAGATTGGCAGGGATCCTCCGCCCAGTAGGCGGGGGAATAGGAGGAGAGAAACTGGGAATCACTGCCTAGGAGGCGGGGGAATGGGGGTGGCCAACTTGAGGGGAGGAACAGTGTTCAGGGAGAGGGGTAACCAAGGCAACCGGGGTACAGAGGAACAACTTACAATAGAACTAAATGGAACTGGGAGTGAACAAAGCAACTTAGCAAGAACCTTACAACACACAAAACTAAAACTTTAGAATCCTTTGAACCTTCCCCAGCTTGCCCCAAGCTGGGGTACAGCAACAGCATGTCATGTAAGCTACTGAATATTAGAGCAGTTTTGCTCTAACTGTTCACTTTTTCTGTACCTCTTGGCTTGCCTTCCCTCCATAGTGTCCTGAGCTTCATTGCAACCTGTGACTGTTGCAGTCTCTTCAGCATACCGTTTGTCTTTCTGTAGGTTATGAAATATGCTGTCAGTTTTGATAGTTTGAATATATATAGAGAAGAGGTTAGCAATATAAAATATTGTTCCTATTCATCCTGCTTTGTCAGAAACTGTGAAATTTTGCTTTTGCATGTGCTGTCTTAAGTCTTGTGCAGCAAATGTGCGGAATGTCATGCTTACACCAGTGATGCACCCCACAATTTTGGGAATTTGTAATCTGTAACAGTGTCAGCTTTGGAGCACTGCTTTGTATAAAGGATCCATTACTCAAAGGTAATGAGCTGACTGTCAATTAATATGCAACAGGCTTTGTGTCTGCTGATTGTTCTAATTTAATGTATCTGATGGTCTGTCTTACAAGCAATAGTGGTGAATATTTAAGGACACAGTACAGTGTTGGAATGCTCCCTGGCATCCCACAGGCTCCCTATGTGTCTTCAGGGCAACTGTTTCAATCGTTATGCAGCTTCTGGCAGTCTACCACCCTAGAGACATCTTAGGAACTTATAAAAGAGAGGCTGTAGGCTCTGCTGATACAGTGATGCTCAGGATCCCTCTTTGCCCACTCTTTCTAGAGATCTGTGATGCTGCCTGTGTCTGAGATAGATGTAACTTGTTCAGGAGAGTTGGCTCTTTTGAAGGGCTGCATCTAAATCAGAGAATGGGTCTTCTCGTCTGAAGCTCTGCCGCTCTCCACTAGTCAAAAAGTTGTCTAGTACAAGATTTTACTTCTGTCTGTAATCAGTAAAATTTCAAAGGCCATATTTTATGTAACAATTTTATTTGTGATAAATGCAGGCTGGTGTCCACAATTATAGTCTTATTCCTCCTTTGTAGTGCTGTACTAGTTTGAAATCAAACCAGTGGGAGATCGTAAGCCAGAATTATAATTTAATAGAAAAAAAAAATAAATGCAGTAGTACAAGAATGCTGACAGTCAGAATACAACCTGACACCCTGTGGTGGGAGCAGTCCAGATGAAGTGGTCCTGTTGATTTATTAAATAAAATATGAATATCAATCTAACACTGATATTCAACTCGTAACGGACAAAACTCTCCAACAGTTAAGTTAGAAAGTGATATGTTTTATTACGATATCGGGCAGCGGGGGAATAGCTTCCAAAGCAAGCTGCGAATCTCTAAAACATTGACTTTCCTTATATTCACAAAGGTCTTACATATTCATCTAAGTTACCTGAGATGCCTATACATATGCATCACCTATCCCGTTCCGTATNCCTTAGTTTCTTGCTTCTACCGTGCTAGCTATAACATCAACTTTTAATTCTTTTTAACCCTTGATTCACTGTTGAAGCAGTGATCCTGTAGAAAGAGGGTCTGGTCTTCACCTGAAGGTCCAACAGTAGCTCTCGTCCTCTGGGAGTAGGTAAGGGCTACTGTGGTGTTCGGAATCTCAGCTTATATCCAGGATGGAATGCTTGGTTCCTCCCTCTGGGCGGAGCATCTCACAATGGGATGGTGAGTCATGCGGCAAGGTGCTGATGGGCCCATTAACAGCAGATAGTCCAGGAGGGAGTTATCTATGAGTCATGGGGCGAGGCATTGATGGGCCCATTAACAGAAGGTAGTACAGAGGGAGGAGGCAAGGAACACTGCTCCACCTGGTTTCAACAGCTCATGAAGATGGTAATAGAATATACTTCAACCCAGGAGAAGTGCTCATGTAACTCTACAGTGAATAGAAGTGATCTAGATAAAAAGTATCTCTCAAAACTTAAATTTTCTGCCATGTATGTTCTGTGATCAGATAGCCAGTTTATTAATTTGGGTTGCTGATCAACTGCATGAACATTTCAGTCTCCCTGGAAAGGCACTAAAAATGAGGTGTTTGGGACAGGCAAGAAGGGGACAAGAACCATTAATTCCCTTAATCAGTAGCCCACACATATGTTTGTCTTCTTGTTTCATAACACTAATGAATTTTCGCTGTGTAGGGAGGAGAAATAAAAATACCTACTTCACTTCTCTTCCCTTAAGCACGCAATCCAAACTTGTGACTGTATCAGCTAAGTTTAGTAGTTTAAATTGCAACACCTATATTTAAAACCAGGAGTTTAATGAACTTGGATTATTTTCTTTCTGTTGCAACTTTTCAGAGGCTATTCATTTTATAGGGGCTGTAGCAGACAGCTGAACTTCAGGCTCCATAATTAGGAAGTGGAGATGTAAGTTGCTTGTGAACCAAATTCTCATAATTTCTGAGGTGTGAAGTCTAGTTGTATGTCACTTATATAAAAAATAAACTGTCCATTTTTAGTGGTCACAGAGCAAGTCTGTGATAAAGCTGAGCTGGATTTATGCTTCTGAGTCTGCTTTCTGTTTACAACCCATGCTGTTTTCTTGCTTTGTTTAAATCTGATGCTGCTTTTGATTTGTGCCTATGACTGAAGGCTCCTTTTTCTTTACTGTTGTGATCTTGTCTTTGAACCAGTTTGGTAAAAAATTAGTTGTCTCTCTTTTCCTCCTCTTTGATTTAGCAATTAAAGGTTTGTTATCCTGTAGTTGAATCCTAAAATACTATACTGTAAAACTGTGTTAAACATTCTGTGTTTTGTATCCTGTGGAAAAGAATATTTAGTTCTTTAATCAAGGAGAGTACAGGAAACAGTGAGAAGTATTAGCTACAATGTGCTTTTCTCTAAAGTCTGAATTTTCCTCTTTTGGGGAAAGCAGCAAATTAGTATGTGCATGGAGAATAATGCTTAAGTGGTGGTACCTGAAAGTTAGATTGTGATGTTCAGTTTCAGATATACATGGCATTTTTTTGAAGTCTTAGGGAAGCTCATGTTTAAAAACAAACAAAAACCCCCCAA
>VZTN01027043.1:1502-15053 GCA_013400515.1 Erpornis zantholeuca | reverse complement strand
CACTACTAAAAGGTTGAAGTCACATGCATCAAGGGTAGTTTTTGAAGTTTGCACTTTGGTGTGTTGATAACTAAATAACAGATCACCTGTTGGGAGACTTTGATTGCCTGTCAAGGCCAATCAGGAGTCACTGGCAGAGAAAACACTTATTCCAGTTAAGTATTCCTAGTGTAGATACGGTCAAGTAATCACAAAGACCCTCTGAGATGAAAAGAGCCTCCATGCAGGGTACTGTATTTGTTAGCAGGCATGGAGAGTGTGCTTTTGCTATGACTCATCTACCATTCTTGAACTGCCTTACTTAAAGGATAAAAGTGGACTTCATCTTATTCTTGGTCTTACTCAGTTGATGGCAGGGCAAAAAATGCATTTTCAAATCATGTCTGCCAGTCAAATAATGATGATACTTTATGGAATGATCCAAAAAAGAAAGTAAACATCTTGCCTGCATTGTAAGCAAAGCAAAAAGTTCCTGGCCAGAGTGAACATAGAAGGAAGTCACTGCTGGCAGTTTTCTTCAATAAGCATTGAAAACTAAGGTAGGTCACCTCTGAGTGGAGAATATTTGTGTTTTGGAGCTCCAGCCAAGGCTCCAGATTGGAGGCGTCACATTTATTCCTCCAGGGTCACAGGAATATAGAATCGTTTTCTTTCTATGAGCAGGTGTGAGTTTTCTCCTGAATGAAAAGTATTTCTCTGTGATCTTTGTTGTTTACAGAAATGTAAAGTAAAAGTGAATTAGGTTTCTTATGATGATACTGTACTTTCTTTTTGTTCTGAGCCTGCTGTAAAACCATCATTCTGCTTTCATCAGAAATTCAGTAGTTGGGCTGAATTTTAGCTCAGCTACTGCTTAATGAAATTTGATTACAATTGTATAGGAAGCAAAACACTCATGAAGGATCGAGTGCCAACTTGTTCAAACACTATAGAAACTTGAGACAAAAAATGCTGTCCCTATATGAAATAATTTCATGGTGAAGTGCATGTTCCAGACAAATGCTGCATTAAGTCTTCCAGGAAGATGTAGGGAGACAGTGAACTGACCCCTTCATGATGGTTCCCAGGGAGGATATATTCACTTCTGCCACAGTGTTGCTGCAATGCTTTGTAAAGTCATGGACGTAAAAATTAGACATCATTATAGATCAGTCCTGGCTTGGTGGCAATTTTGGCAGCCCACAGTCTGATGCTAGTGTGGATTTGTAATGTCACGATCTAGACACAAATAAATTACATATAGCAGAACTTAGATGCTTTTTTGCCCATGTGTTCATTATTTTATTGTTACATTAGGCCACAGATAATCAGTCAAAGCTTAGTTACAGTTTTTTCTACAGGACTGTTGCAGTGAGGAAAAGTTATGTATGATTACTGAAATTTACCTTTTTGTATTAAAAAAGGAACAAGTACAAGAAAGCTGCCATTGCCTTCAGCAATTATTTGTTTGAACTGTCCAGGCGAAAAATTGCCCAGAGACTTAATGGATGTATTTGCAGATGATGGCAGCCTAAAGGTGAAGGTGTGAGGTGGAATGTCTTAGACTTTGTCACTATTCCAATGCCTCTTTGCTGCTGAGGACAGTTTCTTTCCTTGGTGAGAAGATAGATGAAGTGGAAAAATCTGTAAAGTATTCTCTATGACAGTGTGACTTCTCATTAAAGGGCAGTGGTGGTAGCAACTCATTTTTGAGTGCATGCACTCTACGCTGTGTTCTACACTGTTAGAACACAAAAAAGGAAGAATACGTGTGGATTTCAGTGGATTCCAAAAATTTTTTTCCAGGTAGCCATTTTTCTCTGGCTTCTGTATTAGTTTCAGAACTATTTTCATAATGTCATCTTTCTACCTGGTTTAATAAAAATTAAATATAATACACATATAAATATAAGCACAAACATTAAATTACTTTTGTAATTTAATAGTAATTAAATAATAAAGTAATTTTGTAATAGTAAAATCTGGTTTGCTCAGAAAGTAAATTACCATATAAAGAAGGGAAATAGAATTGGGAAAAAGGTAAATAGGGAGACAATAAACTTGGACTACAAGAAAGATATTGTGAAAAGCAAATGCTTTGCATTTAGGTCACCCTATTTTAACTTAAAATATGTGTGAAAATTCAACCAGCTTTCAGCCACTGTAATGAAGTTTTGAAGTTGACTGTTCTGAACTAGAGAAACACTTTTGGTTACATGATTTGACAAAACGTTTGTGAAAAACAGTACAGAGACACTTAGAATAACAGACTGTCCCTTATTCCAATTCTGTTATGTAATTTAGTACATAACACAACTGATGACAACTGAAATTATCTATTATCTTGAGAGCAATTTTACTGTAAACAGCATTAATACTTCTGGCTGTCGTAGCAATATACTTCATTTTTGCACTTCTGATTCAGCTCTCGAAGTGAAAGTAGTTCATTTTATTTGTTCTCTGCTATCTATCAGCATGTGTGTCAATCAAGCAGGTGATGAACATGTGCCTGTTAGGGGTTATATTTAAGATCATCAACTCATTTCATGTAGGCTTCTAAACAGATGGTTTCTCTTGGTCCCCAGAAAGCTAATGTGATTTTGAACTGCTGATATGACTGTGAAATAATCTGTTTATATCCACCAATCTCCTCATTCTAGCATCTATTAAAATTTTAAAGGCACAGATTTTATTCTGTATGACCGAAGCATATGAAAAATCACTGCACTGGATTAATAAGTAATTAGTGAAATTTCCTTCAGTTAAAACCAAACACACAAGCCTGCAGCCTTGCATATTGAGTGCATTTTTTAAAGCAAAGTAGGCACCAGCATAACTTGAGACAAAGCTGGGATATAAAATTCTACAGCATATATTGCTCTGATAATTTTTGAAAGTGTTTTCCTTTTTACACCTTTATTTTTCTGATGGCTCCTTTTAAGGTTTTTTTGGTTGTTTTTCACTATATTTTGTTCAGTTTCTCAATCATTTAGGAAAAAAGGAAAAAGCTTTACATTCAGAACAGAAATATACTGCCTAAATTATTTTGTAAGGAAAATGAAATATGAGAGATATCTCATGGGTTTTGTTGAGGATGAGAAGCCTCTTCTTTCCATTATGAATATTCTTGCTACCCAATGACAGATTTAAGGTACACACTGTGGACCACATTTTTTTGCCTCTCTCTCCATGAGTGATGTAATACACTTGAATTTTACTTCTGCTGTTTGACATGTTATAAACTTCTCAATATTTGGGTTGAGAAGGTTTTTAAAGCCTCACCTTGTGGAATTAAATCACTTACATGATAGTCAGTTCTGCCTTGAATGTAATTTTCTTTTTTTTTTTTTTGCGGGGAAAAAAGGAAACAAAAATTTTAGTCTGTGTCATAATCCTACTATGAGAAAATTATCACATAGTTACCCTTAAAAAAAAATCAGTATGACACAATCAGTCTCATGATTTGGGATTTGTAGCTTCTGAATACATGGTGATAACACCACAGAGTAATTTTTCTTAACAAGTATTTCATCATTCTCAATTTAAGGAGAAGTGGGGAGAGCACTCAAACTACTTGTGATAAAGCCTATCCTCGCAGAAAAGGCTTCAGTAGTAAAAGTGTTTCTATTGTGTGTTGTGTATTCTAATAGTTAAACCATCTGCTCAAAGCAAATATGACCATGATGTGTATTCATCACAGTAGTGCTTCTGTCCATGGAATAGCAATCAAATACAATACTTTTATCACAGTGAGTAAGCCATTTCTACTTATGGAGCATTATACGGATCTATAAGGAAGGATTCAGCACCCGAACCTTTTTTTTTTTTTTTGTTTACTTGGTTGGTAACTTAATGAATTATTATCAGTGCCAGGATGAAAATAGACAGACCTTGGTTACTGTGAGATGATAGAATGTAAAGCTCTTACTAGGAAGCTTTTCCACCCTATGCTACTGCCTCTTGACTGATGATACCTCACATTTTACAGCTATGAGGATCTCTTTAATGTTCCTATCACAAACTATAACTATAAACTTTTTTTTCCTTAGGTAGAGTCTCAGTTTCTAACCAGAACAAAAAGATTTCATTGAAATCCTGACACAGTCAGCATTATCATTCTCTTACTACTTTTCCTTTCTGTTCCTTTGGTCAGAATGCAAAAGATATGAAAATGAAAACTTATGGGATCAGAAGTCTTTAAAAAAGTTCATGCCTATCTTTGTTCCATTTGGGTTGAGTAGAAACCAGGAGTTTACTCCATACTAGAGCTCACTGTACAGAAACAACAAGGTAGGACTTCATGAGAGTTCACAGTTGCAGACTAACAAATGCAGACATTTTTCAGTACATGGTATACATATATGACTTACTCATCCATAGTTTCTTTCATGGTCAGTGAAGTAGACACTTCAGTAGTATGTCTGCTTTTGATACCTACTTTAAGAAGAGAAGGCCGTGGTCTGGAACTCAGCAGTTTCATCCAGTATGGTCAATACCGACTCTGTAGTCCATTGACTTGCATCCAGAATTATGAAAGGTGAATTGTTGACTCTTCTGTTGTATATTTAAGTCCTTTTGACCTCTTTGAAAATAATAATTTATTCACTGTAAGACATTTTAAGAATAGGTTTTATCTTATTAGTCCTCATCCATTACAAAATTCTGTGGCTATTGCAGCCACCGGCAGTTCAGAATGTGGGGTATAGTTCTTGTGTTCATGTATATTGCTGTATATCCATAGACCTAACTCACTTCTAGCCAAGCTTACTGGTCTTGGTGCTGCTTCAGTAGCATAAGCTGTTTTACTGTGTCCAGCATTGATTTGGTTTTAAAGTTTTGCTTCTGTTGAGGAGTGGATATGGTTTAGAAATGGGCAAGTATCAGGAAGATTATAATGAAATCAATTCGTTAGCATTCCTAATTTCTTAGCACATTCAGATCATATTTCCACTATTTATCTTGAGCAAGGATGAGAAAAAGTGATTTTCTTTCTTTATCTTTCTTTTCTTTCTTTCCTTTCTTTCTCATAAAGCATTGATTCTCCTTAGTCACCCCCAGAAAACATTTCTACTGTTGATCACCTCCTTTCCTCCACATCTGGCTCCACTCTTCTCATTTTTTCATTTTCCTTTCCCAGAAGAATTCTACAACTAAAGTGGTTCAGATATTCAATTTTTATTTTTGACATACACATAAATTTGACCTACCAGGCTAGACGTAGCTATCCAGCTTTTCCTGTTAGTTATCCTAAGGTTCTCAATAGTGTTTTTGTCTCAGGATGGAAGGAAACAGGAGCTGCTGCTTCCTTAGTTAATTTTAAATTTAAATGATGACATGTTAGTTGCTCATGCTTTCTGAATGTCAGTGTACCTAGTATCACTTGTCAGAATGATAAGTAAAAGAATATGCTGCTGCCTCCTGAGCAATTTGGGTACCTGAGGTGACCTCCAATCTTAACATTACTGCTTGTCTTTGGTTTAAATTTCTCTGTATGTCATTGTTAAGCACACTTGATTCTTCAGGATACTACAATAAGCAGCATGAAGGTACTGCTTGTGTCAATAACTGTGGAGTACTGACAATTGTAGCTGAGGATGTCTTTAAGCCATCTATCTTTTTACGAAATGTGTTCTCTTTGGTAAGTTAGTTCATTCGCGTAAAAGACATGAACTAGACTTGAGAGTCTTTCCATTAATGAGTTTTCTGGGCTGTGCAGAATAGCTATTAAGATGAAAAAACTGTGACTTGGTAAGGTTAAATTAGATTTGTTACTTCTCACAACTGAACTCCCTTGTGGTAGCTGGAGCGAGCTTCTAAAGCAGATGAAGACAACAGAGCATGAGGCACACAGCAATTTTTTATTGTTATTACAGGTGACATATCTAAACTGGCAGTATGCAGGCATAGGAAGGGCTTATAAATTAGAAAAAAGAATTTCTTCAGACTTTTTCAAAAGCATCAACAGAAGCAAGAAGAAGAATGAACTGCAGTGGGATGTGTGAATGAACATCTTCATCATCTTTATCAAGCTATCTTTCAATGCCAAAAATAAAAAAAAAAACATACTGAAGAGAAAAGTCTTTTTGCACCTTTGTTCTGCAATTCAAAAACCAAATACGACATTCATGGAAAATCTGTACAAACTTGTTGTAGTTCCTAATACCATGTGCATATTACAGTCATTTTTCATTTTGAAAAGAATGAAATTACTAACAACCATTTCAAGGAAAACATTTTTCATAGTGGACTGGATCTTTCTGTTCCAGGGGTATTCTAAAAATCTGTGAATTTCCTGGTTCCCTTACGTTTCAGTAATATTAGATTAGAAGTTGTTGGGTGCTAAGAACTACTACTTTTTGCTTTTGTATGGTAGATTCACTTGACACCGTTTGCCATGGTAGAGGACTCCTGCCCGGTCAAAACCGGGCAATGGTGAATATATGTACTGTCACTTACTTTAAACTACCTAATGGTACTGAAATGAGGCTTCTGTAGCACAAACACCTTGTGATATAAATGTGTCATTAGAGCACAAATAAGTTTATACGAAAGTAGTCAATGGCTTTTTCATTATTTTTCTTCAATGTAAATGAATAGAAGGATTTTTCCCCCCCTTAGTTTTAACTAAGTATTAGATTGGGCACACAATGATCATGTGGTGAATTGGTACAGTAGTCACATTGTCAAATACCCTTCTGTCCTGATTAACACTTCTGTGTCTTACAAGAGGTTATAACCCTGTCATATAAAAGGAGGGTGGTTTACCCTGTTCTTAGTATTTATGGAGGAAGTTTCCCTCAGCTTACTACTAAGCCCACTGCTCATTCCTGGAAAGGTTTTACTTTTCAGTGTATCAGACCTAGACAACAAAGAAATTTGGGCCAAGAAAGTAGTAAAGTTCCTCCACTACAAGTATGAAAAAGGAGATATTTTGTCACAGGTTGAAGTCATTTCCCTCCTTTCTGCAGTGTTGTTCTTTCCTCCTTTTCTCAAATGCGAGTATTTTTCCAAACAAAAGGGGAACTACCTGTTTGTTTACTGTCACGGTAGAACTTTAAAATCGTAGTTTGGATTGTAGCTGCTCCTGGTAAGGGACAGGATATAAACTTGTGCAAGTGAACCTGAAAGTTTCACAATAATAGCAGTAGGGTGAGAAGCACAAGACCTGGCCTCAGGTAGCCTGCCCTCCACCGTGTCCCAGGGCAGCCAGCGACTCTGGCCACCATTGTCCCTGCTGGGGGACACTCCTGGGCCTGGCACGCAGGTTGGGGGGGTTCTGCAGGTAGGGCATTGAGAGTAAAGTAAAGTAAGGAATGTATTTATTGAATGTACAGATTCCTGCCTTTGCTGGAAAAATTGGTAGTTGAAAATGGGGATGAAATGGTTCAGAAGTGGGGGTTTTGCCGCTTCACAGCCTAATGGCAGTGGAAGAGGTCTCAGCAACTAAATTTACTGGACAGATTCCTTAAACTTACCTCAAAAGCTCAAAAGACAGCACAGTCTCAAAGAACAATTACGCAAAGTTTCTGTGAAGACCTGTAGCTTGGAATCAACATGATGGTTAAGTCTTGTTCTGACTTCTGTTAATACAACTTACTTTAAAAATTATTCAATCAATCCATTTAATTCCATATTTGAATGATCAAATTATCGTCCTTGTATCCTCATTTGTTGTTTCTTCAGTGCAAATGTAAAACAGCCTGAAAAAATTAAATAACATCACACTGCTAAGCAGCTACTGCTGCCTAAGAAAAATGAAATAAAAAGAATTGGCAGTTTCACTAGTTTTGCTGAAGAACTTTTAAACTTGCACTGATACAAGCACCTTTTTTTCCTGACAGATGCTTGCAGTATAGTGTCAGATTGGCTGTTTATATATACAAAATATTTTTGCTCTTTTTTTTTGGAAAAGAACCGTGATTCCTTTACCCATTGAATGGCACTGAAACAATATTGCACAATGTAAGCAATTAAAAATAATTGCAGAGGCTTGAAAGCTACAGTCTAGCATGTAAAGGTCAAATTCTAAAGTTTTTTTCTTCACTTTCCTGCATCTTTTACTGCAGTTTCCACTTTGCACTTGCTGATTTAAAGCACATGCAGGATAAAACAGATGAAACAGATTCTGTCTGCCAAATCTGTGTCTTTGCATGTGACTGTCAGAGCCCAACATAAGTGTTACGTGTAAACAGTGTGAGCATACTCTTTTGATGTGTGACTCTGTGTTACATGTTCTCGATTTACCTTGCCTGGGTGCAGTGTCAACTTGCCTCAAAATTTCTAACCCAATATGAATAAGTTCTGTTACAGATGGTATTATATACTACTGTGTATTTCTGGGAGATCTGAAACTTCCCTTATCAGTGCAATGCTACAAGAATGCTCTGCCCCTTCTCCAAGCTTCTCTTTCTGAAACACTTACACACCTTGCAATGCTGTGAAATGTGGTTTTAGCCATTTTGTTTCCATAGATTAGATTGTTGCACCACACTTCTGGAGCGTGGAGGATATCAGACATCAGGGCTGGCTTGACATATTTTAAGATGTGAAGCGTGAAGGTGAAAACTGCACTCAGCAGTGCCAGTCAAATGGATTAATGCTGTTGCTGAAACTGGAAAAAAAAATTACTAGGGCAGGGAAAACTGATTGTTTGCAGTATATTATTATAAATTATTGAACTGTCTCCTCTTAATTTTAATAATTGGAGAAATAAGGACTGGGATTCATTTTGTCCAGTTGTAGATACCTATTAGTCAGGTGTGTAAGTTTACAGTACAGATCTGAGCTGGTTTTACAGCCGGCAGATAGGCAATTAATCTTATTTTAATTCTACCTCTATTATAGGATAGGATGACTCATCTTCTGAGGGAGCTGTTTCTTGCTGTTGACTGTGAAGGAACATAGTGTCTGTCAATTAAATTAGGGCAGATGAACCTACCATGCAGCTTGCTGTGTACATCTCTTGGAAATAAAAGCCATATCTGAAACTCAGAGTGCTTAAGGGAAATATATGAGTAGTTCACAGAAGTGGAAACAGGAAATCATTTGGTGGAGCTGTATGTGCATTGGTACACTGGTGAATCGAAACTGCTTAATGTTTATAGTTGCAGGTCTGATTTTTTATAGTTATCTGATTTTCCCCAATAAACAATGTATGTTGGGTTTTTTATCAAGAGGAAAGGAAGATATTTCTCTTCAATTAAGCAGATGGTTCAGTGAATGGGTCAGACATGCTTTTGCTGCGTGGATGTATATTATTTAAAAAAAAAAAGGGAAAATGTCTGAAAAGTATAAAATTATTTTGCTTGATTCTGACATATGAAACCCCCATCTAGTGTAAACATTATCTCATTGGGTCTTTTGCCAAACTAAGTGGAGGTGTTACTTTAAGAAAATAAACCTTAGAAGCAAAAATTGCTAAAAATTTGATTGGATTTTTAATGAAGATTAGTACTTAGATCACAGTGATCAATTTTATAAAAACTGGTGCCCAAGAATTTTTTTGGATAATATCCATTTAACACGTTTTGCAGTGGAATTTTAAATAAAGGCCATTAAAATTACCTTTAAAACATTACTGTACAGATTTCAGTATAAGAAGTATGGCTCCGTGGTAGGTGCAATATGACCTTATTCTTGTTTTTCATGGGAAGTGACTGCACTGGTCAGTGCAAAGCTGTAAGCCTGAGGGGATAGCTTTATGTCTACATGAGGTCAATACCATAATTAGAGGAAAAATTTCCTACAATATGACATATCTTAAATTAACCTTTCAAAGTATGTTTTGGGCAGTTGGGGTTCCCAAATCATTTGGTTTCTCAACCTTTTCTTCTGTGTGGAATTTTGATAAGGGAAGTTAATGAAATAATAATAAAAAACTATTAGGAATTGTGTATGGTGTGTGATAGTAGAAATAAAGACAAAGGCAGACAAAGTGCTAGCACTCTGTGAAATCAATCATACTTATAATTTGATTTTTTTTTAATTATGTCTTCTCAAAGTCATTTTACAATCTCTTTAATTTTAGTTGCCCTTCTCCCTTTGTTTAATTATCACTAGATTTTTTTCTGGACATTTTTCTCCTGCCCCTTTTCTGCCTTCTCTTTGAAATTTCCTAAACAGATTATGTATCAAGGTGAACTTTTGAACTTAGTGTTCTTCAGCTGATGAGAAAATGGGCATAATAGAGAGTCTCATTTTTAACAATGATTTCATGAGAGTAATTGGATAGCATCTTTCAGCTGGAGATCCCAAAGTCCTTTGTAAATGTGAGTCAGTATTATTATTGTTCACCAAATAATAGAAAAAGTGGAACAGATAAATTTAGGTGTGCTCTTTGAAAAATGCTCACTTTTGAAGTAGGGTTCTGAGCCCCTTAGGCTTTCAGATTCTAGGTTGAGCTTTACCAAGGCAACTGTCCCGAAGTTACCTCTGAACCTGCTGAGAGCTGTGTGAACTCAGTATGCCTAAAAAACAGGAAAGGATGAGTAGAGAAAAGTCACACATTTATGGAATGAGCAGATGAACTCAGTGCACAGGAAGTCTTCGTTTCCTTGTTGTATGCATTTGTCTTACCAGCCAACTTTTTCATGGTACTGCTACCCTCAGATGTTTAACTATGACATTAGAATGACGTTTCCTACACTTCCCTTTTAAAGTCTCACCAAAGTGCTTTTCCTCAGGTCCCAAAGAACTCAAGCACTGGTCCCTACTTTTCTTTAAAGGCATAATGTACAAAGGATCTTGTAGTGTTTGATGGATGAAAGAAAGAATATGGCTTATAACTGGGCCTTAAACATCTCACTTTTCAAGAAAGAGATCTAGGTGATTCAATTAGGAAATCAGATAATGCTGTTATCTCTATTCCAGCTGTGATGATGCAATGGATTTTGGGTCCTATAAAAACTGGAAGCAGTGCCTGTGCCTATTCAGTTCAGCTTCTGTTGGGATCATTCAGAAGTTATTACATTTTAAGTTGAGCCAGAAACAGAGACAATTTTTGTATTATTTTTTCTGTATTGCCACATAAAGTACAGTATGATTTTACAGTGCAAAGTATTTATAGCACCGATAATGATGTCTCTCACTTTATGTCCAGAGCACTCAGCTGGTTTGCAATGCACCAGTTCCTATAAATCTACTATTTATCACGTTGTAACTTATGAAATACATTTATGTTCTTCCCTGGGTAGATGTGTGTGTATATAAATAACTAGGGCATGCACATCCAGAATCTGCAGAAAACTTTATCTTCTGTGTTAGAGTGGAAATTCTGAAGTGGTGGATAAGCAAGTCTTTTTTGTCTGAAAAGTTATTTAAATATTTTTGATTCCAAGAATTCTTGTCACTTGAAAAGACAGAGAATTTACAAAGTTAGTGGGCAAGCTGAAATATTCAGTAATTAAATCTTTTCTTTTCATCTCTCCTATTGTTGTNTTTGAGCTAACATCTAATAGCATGCAATTACTTTTCTTTCCACATCATTAGAGGAAATACACTTCTCTTTTAAGCAGTATTTGGATTTGAAGCTATTAATGATTAGAGAATATTTTTTAAAATATGAGATGGTAAACAGGGAGTCTGACCTATGTTCAGTCCTCTTGTCATGAGGCTGTCACAGGAAGCACTTTCTTCTAAAGAACAGTATTGCAGATACTATTAAATATTCTTCATAAATTCATACATATTGCATATTATGCCCTTGAATTCATCAGGCATTCAGTGTACAGAATATAGATAGATTTCTTCTGTGTGGTATAGACAGCAAAATTTAAGAAACGGATTTGATTTTCCTATCTATATCTGGTTCTCCTTCACTTACTATTTTATTTTTATGTGCTTACTGATGTTTCCAGTATGTAGCAATGAAACAGCTCAAATACTAGAAAGGATATGTTTTAAAATTTAATCTATATACAAAAATAACCCCATCAAAAGCCATTGTGACTAGAAAATGTCCAGCCTGCTGGTCTAATGCAGAATGAAAACTAATTTCACCTGATTAAGAAATAGATTCAGGGTGCATATATTCTATGTAGATTATTAGCAATTTTCCTGTTGCAAACTTAAGTCTCTGCCCTAGTTTTTTACTGCAGAACTCAGACTTCCCCATTCTCAGTGTATTCCTATGCATTAGGAATTAAATATCCTAATAAATTAGGATATTGGCTAAATGGCTTTCAATTTGATAAACATTCACATAAAAGTGTTAGGGTTTAAGTAAATTCAATGGAATCTATTTCAAGGTTTAAATTCTTCCATTAAAAAAATATTTGGGATTTCTCTACTTTTTTCTCTCAAACGATATATTTCAAAAGAAGGTAAGGACATAACTGCTTTGAAGACTTTGTAACACACAGTTACTTTTTCATAAATTCTTGTTTCTTCCTATGCAAAAAGAAAACCAAAAAGTTTTGAATACTTTAAGCCAAATAGTTAATATAAGATTAAATCTAGCTAAAATATGAAAGGAGCAAGCTGTCACCTCTTTGAGTGTTAATCTCCTGGTGATAATACTTGTTTTTTAATTTTTTCTTTCACATAATGTTCTTAGTCAATGTAAAATACTCCTCCTTTATCTGTCCTGGTTTGGTTTCAACTGCTGCTGGCTGTGCAGCTTCTGAGAGTGTTTGTCATCTTTCTGTAGAACATCCCTTCAAAGGAACTATGTCAGTTAAAGCCAGGTGCATGCAGGTGCAATGAGAAAAAAGTGTTTACCCCTGTGTTTGCCTCATCACTCACAATTGACACTCATTCTCATTTGTCAGATTAAAAGGTTAGCAGCTTAAAGTTCAGAAAGAGCACATCATCAGATGAATAGACTGGGAACTGGAATGGTTCTCTCAGTCTTTATTTTTGCATTGTTGATGATGATTGTATTTTCAAGTGTGCTGTTGTTAGTGATCTGTCACTACATAATAACTGAGGAGAAGAATTTAAAGGGAGGCAGGCAGTATCATGTCTTGATATTGCCAGAAGTACAAGTAGTAAAGAAATAAGTTAATTCAAGAAACAGTTAATTCTATTCAGATGGAATAGCACCAAGCAAAAGGTTAGAAAATATGACTGTGTTGATATGTAGAGTTTGCACATGCTCTGTGTGATTTCCTGGGAGTACTGAGGTGGTTTGTTTAAAAATACCTGTAGCAGAATAATGCTCTGTTCTTAAAGACACAGCTTTGCACTTACATGCATGGGTCTAATGTTGCAAGGATAGGAGTCCCTTTTGCTGACAATTTCAGTGAAAATTGAGGGAACTCAGGCTCCATTAAAAATATTTTTGAACAGAATCAGCCTATTAAAACTGCTTTTTCTGTGGAATGATTGTTTATTTTTCCACTCTTTTTAATAAATTATTTACCATTTGTATAAAAAAAATTAAATACATGGATGATAACCTTGCCATTCTTGCTGTGCATCATAGGCCTGGTATTAGTTTAAAGTTCTGCCTATTAAATATCCCTACAACTTCTGAATGTCACCAGTTCCATACAAAGGTAGTTAATTCCATGGTACCACATCTATCTCTTAATATAAAAGCTTTATCCTGACTGTTCATGCTTTTTGAATTTA
>VZTN01027018.1:3096-14850 GCA_013400515.1 Erpornis zantholeuca | reverse complement strand
TTCAGCTTATTTGCTTTATTGTGTCTACTTTAGTCCTTCAGGGTGGAATGATAAGGTGAAACGGGGATGTCAAAAGCTACAGAAAGGATACCTTTAAAAACATAATCATGCCATTCTAAGAAAGGAAAATATCACATACAGATATGTTTTATGAATTCACATACAGAAAGAAAATGAAATTAATTGGTTTCATTTTATCCAGTATGTTAATTTCATTCCATTCAGCACATTAAAGTGATCTGCAAATATCCTTAAGTCTGTGGCACTACTATATGATAAAATATATATTAATCAATAATAAAATCCCACCCAAACATAACTATCTGTTTTGGGTTTTTTTTCAGTTCTCCAAACCTTGTTTGGCTGAGGCTCTGCTTTTGGTTTAATAAGTTGGGTTCCAGGAGGTATCATTCCTTTTGGAGGATCTTTTACTTTCACTTCTAGTCCAGCATCTATAAGCAAACAAAGACTAAGTTTAAAAAAAAATAAATGTAAGGGGATATTTCAGTTAAACGGTAACCACAGTTTATCTGTGCTACAACTCAGAGTAAACAAAATAACCATTTACTTATCTGTCTGCCAAAATCAACACTTGCAGTTGCTTCATAGTGCAAGATACTAATTTTTGAACATTTCTATTTTCATATGTGGAAATTTACAGAGATGTAGTTTCATGATGTTACTAGATATCTGTCACAGTGTATATACAAAGCACTACCAGGCAATTTAGTCCTAACAGTGTCTGTAGGGTTATGTTTCAAGGAATGGTCAACATAGAGTCCAATGTTTGAGAGGTTCAAGTGAAAGCTTCTGGACAGGCAGTAGCTTATGCAATGCTGTACTGCCACAGAAACTAATTGCTACATGTGAGATATAGATTTAAGAACCTGAAAAGCCACGTTATGCAACCAAAAAAGGCCTATAATGAAAAAAATTGCCATCTTTAATTACCAATGCTGTTATAAAATCTGAAGGCTTTGGGAAGTGACATTCTTATTTGGAAGAAAAATACATGTAAATACATGTGGAGAAAGACAAAAATTGAAGTAATAGATGAATAACCCTGAGTAATAAGCTTCAAAGAAATTGCCTCAGCAAACAGAGTTTCATTTTACAGTGACCCTCTGAAGAACATCTTGAAAAGAAGCATCCAGACCTGGCAATAAACCTGTTTGTTTCACTAACATCCCTTTAAACAAGTATGGCAGTAACAGAAGAAATCTACAAGCATCATGAAGATAGAAGGTTTGAAACAAAGAGAAACTACTACCAGTACTTAAAACAATCAAAAATTGACAGTTATGGGTCAAGCACAGATACATGAATGCTTCAGAGGGCAGAATCTAATATAATGATTGAGCCAGAAAGTTCCATTGCAGAAAAATGGCATAGGTAAGTATTAGAGTATATTCATACTTGTTTAATAAAGAAGGTTAACAGTTATATTCATAATTTCTAGAAGTTTACCCTATACAATGATTGAGGATGGTAGAACCTGTGTAAAAATATAACAGCAGCTAATTTAAACTACAGTGTAAAGTTTGCTCCAGAAATTACATACTGGAAAAATACAATTGACTGCACTGCAGGCTCCTATGAAGGCAAATGTTCCCGTTGAAGAGCTAACCATTAATAATATTTTATACATCTTGTCTTCTGTAGTTAATACAAAATCAAATCCCATTTCATTTCTATGTGAATTATGTGTATTTGTACTTATCAGTATCACTATACCTTCTTTACTAAAGGTGCTGGATAGTATTGTGAAAGAGGAACTGCTGGTGACCGAGAACTCACCCAAACCTTCTTATGAGATGTGGGTCTAGACAAAACACCTTCAGTGTTTCTACTACGATCTTCACCATATCACCAGTAAGGCTAACATGAGAGCATTCAAGATACAGAGTGCTTTTTTAAAGTGCTCTCTTTCCACCACATGCTATATTATCTCATAGTGCTGTCCCCAAGACTGACAAGATAACTAAAAGATTTCCAGCAAGAAATGAACCACGAGCACTTAAAAATTAGTACAAATAATAAAGACTTCAGGTAGAGTCTCAGTTAAGACCAGATCTTCTCAAATTTCCAGAACAAATGACACAATGTATTCCACCATCATCAGGAAAAGTTTCGCTTTTCCTCAAGTTCTTCAGTGTTGGGGTATTTTCCCTCTTCAACTATACTTCTCTGTCACCCTCAGCTGAAACAAGACATTCTTCTTTCAACACTGAGAGTTGAGAATAGGATTCTAACTACATTAAAAATACAAAATTTGCAACATATATTCCTATTTCCATGTGAGACTATCTGTGGTGGTTTTTTCTTCTGAAAAAGAAGAGTGTTTTAGCTAGAAAGCTTCTGAATGAAAATGTGGCTAGTAAGCTGCTATGAACAGTAACATTAAATCTTATGAGCACCGAGACATAAATGTGTCAGTACACAAAGTGGATATAATATAAATGTACATTTAAATATAGTGAAAATTAAGTACCTATTTCAATGCCATCTATAGTAACATGAATGGTATAGAGACCAACAGCTCCAGGAGTCCAGTTTGCACAGTATGTACCATCATTATTAACTCTGATCAACATGTTTTCACTGGGTCTAGGCATAAACAAAACAATTAAAATCATTAAACCGTTATTGTCGTCTTGGACATCATATACGTCATATATATAATGATTAGCATAATGTTTACTTTGGAAACTACTCTTATTTCTAGCAGATCATTTAAATACAATTTTTCCTTTTCTAATGTACTAACCTGTTACTTACTATGAAAATATAATCCTCTGTGCCACATTTATTTACAGCAAATGATAAAAGAACACATTCAGAGAGTAGCTAATACAAATAAGGAAACAACATTAGAACAACTAAGAAAAAAAAATTAAATTAAATTGCTACATGTAAGAGGACACAATACTTAACTTTTGTGTTTCTACCTTCAGACATGACTACCTGTCAGTCACACTTGGGAGTCTGGGTGGAAGTAGAAGTGTCAGGACACATTAATTTAAGTCCTTATCCAAAATAAATTTTTTAATGTTTACCTCTTTGGTGTTGGTGAAGCAAAGCGTAGTTCTTCAAAAGAGTAATTTTCATATGCCTATAAACAGATTAAATTCAAACATAAACCCAACAGTTATCAGTTATACCACTGTCTTGAATAAAAGAAAGCAGAGCATTTTCTTAAAAAACACATCAATCTAACTTTACACACCCCAAAAGCATTGATCAGGGAATCAGAAACAAATTTCAAAACACAGAAATATCTATGCACACAAGAAAGTGTATCTTCACTGTCTCATTAAACAGCCATTATTTAGATAGGAAAGATTGATAACAAAAACCTTGTGAAGTCTTTGAATCTCTTCAAATCTGACTTGTACAAAACCCTTTTCAATCCAGGCAGTGCACTGAAGACCACGTGAAGATAAGAAAGCAAATATGCAGGTCAAACCTGCAAACCAGCCCAGGGTATTTATCAACGAAATTTCAAATCCTCTTTCTTTAAACTCCAAGTGAAGATTAAATTCCCTGAATACTGAGGTGATACTTCCATTGATTTCCACTACAAAAAAGACCTTGTTCACTTCCAGTGTCTTGTGAAATCACTGCCCTGAAAAGCTCTGTCAGTAAGCAGTGGCAGTCCTAGAAGTGCACAAAGTCCCTCAGCAAGAATCCCCCTGGGCTGCAATAGTTGCTGAGTTACCAGATTCCCCTGTCAAGTCAAAACCGACAAAAGGTGGGATAAGAACATTTGAACATATGTGCAGATCAGCCATTTTGGGTCCCCATACAAGGATATAGGTTTTGGGTATCAGTCCCCCAAACATGTCATAATTTATTATATGTATTTTTATGACGTGAGAAACTAGATTTTATAATCATATTTAGGTGTTTGTATCAAGTACTGATACAATGCGCAGGCTTGTATAAAATGAAAATATCAGGGGACACTTGCATTTTACATTTAAACGACTGTGCTTAATAATGCAGGCAGGGAAATAGAACAGAATATTTACAGTGTCTTGAATTCATAAAGTTTTGGGTGGAAAGGACTTGAAAGGAACCTTGGGAAGATTCTCTAGAAAACCACTAAAATATGGAAATCAAACACGTTTTGACAAGAGAGATGCTTTTTAAATTCAACCTTGGTGTCTTTTACTTTTTACTTTTATCTTTATGAAGATTAATAATGTTATTATCTACTAAGAGGATTTTAAATGAATCCTTCCACTTTCATTTTCCCTTAGCCTCATTTCAATTAAAACATGATTACATATTAACTAGCTGATATTAAGCATTTCTCACTCCATCATATCTATGATTTGGAACACCTTATGCTTATACCGTCATCACCTACCCCAGAGCATCTCATGCATTACAAGATATATCACTCCTAAGAGTTGTGTGAGCAGATTTGACACCTGTCACTTGGAAAGAAGCATCAGGTATCTGTGGACAGTGGCTATGAGAAATATCATCTAAGTCCTAGCTTAGAATGAATAACATATTTCTGCCTCCCCTCAAGTCATTTTTAAAAGAAGCAAGTAGCATCAAACCAAGAAGTGATGCCTGCAGTAGCCCAAATAAAAAAGCCAAAATCACACCTTGATATGCATACGATTTAGCAGGTTCTTAAAACATTTGTTGTATACTACACTGATTTAATAGTTCTTTCCTTGAGCTATTCAGTACCCAGTTGCACTATTTACACACAGGTACTGCAGCACTATCCTGTGCAAAAAAACCCCTGTACCCTCTAAAAGGTGCTAGTTTGCTGGTTCTGCACCCCCCCCCCCCCCCCCAACAAATCCATACTGATTATACTAAGTATTATCCTTCTCTACCCTCCTGGCTAATCCTGTCTCATTAAGCTGTGCAACTCTTAGTTGTACGGATCATGTCACATCTCTTAACTGGGTCAGTATGGTACACATATGTAAATTTATTGCAAATGCTATAATATACTCCATCAAATCAACACTTGCTGTTCAGTTTTCACTTCTTTAAAAACTGTTCCTGGCAAAGTGTCTGAGCTGATTCATTTAACAGTGGCTCATTTCATCAGATGCTGCTTAATACATATGTGTTGATATATAAATCATTTGTATAGTATTTTTTTACTATACTGAGCCCTTATCTTTTCCTATGTTCACCTGTCCTAGTTTTAAATATGTACTCACTGCAACACTCCAACTCCATATAAGTACACCGGTTTGACTTTCCCTTCACCATTTCAATATCTGTTTTTATTTCCCCTGAGTGACTCAGACTAAATTGTTAATCAAAATCAAAGACAACTTTTTTATGCTAATTAGGTCAAACTGTTTTAGAGTTTAGGCAACTGGCCCTTTTGATGTATTTAGTTTACTGCTGAACTAATATGTAATCAAAGTAATTTGCATTGAATATATTTTCAGATTGTGACCAAAAGTAAATATACAATTTTCCTTCTCTGCTGCATGCCTTTACAGATTTTAAATGCTGAATTCTATAGTTATATTGCTAAAATTGCAGTTACTTACCTTCATCATTGTAATAGCAATATAGCGAGCTTCTTTTACTATCATTGGCTCATAGGAGGAGTCAAGCTTTGGTGAAGGAAGTCCTCCGAAGGTCATATCACTGCTAGGGGAAACAGCTGTTGCAGGACTCCCTGGTATCCGCTGCACTTTTTTAACTTGTTCTTGTTGCAAAGATGTTTTTTTCTGAGAAACAGGAATAGCTTTGACTTCTACCTGTAATAAGATGTGGAAGAGGGAATATGATTTAATGAGAAAACACACATATATTCTTTTAAATTTGATGAAGTACAGTGACAAAGTGCTTAGAGTACTGCAAATCCAGTTGTGTGAAAACTCAGTGTGTCTACACTTAATCTGCCAAGCCAAGCACAGCATCTTGGAAAGATGCCAACCTACAGGGCAGAAGCACCCTGCTGACTCAGCACACCATCAGCTTGGGCTGGTGTCAGCTCCGCCAGTCCCAGAGCACTCCCAGGGAAGCAGCACACAGTCTGGTACGCCTAGGGAAGTTTTCCCAGAACAGAAAATTGCAACAAAGTAGAAAGAGAGCCTTCCAAGTGAGTGCACAGATTTCAGAATGAATCATCGTGGCCACTAGATCTGGATCAGCAAAGACCAGACTGGAGCCTGGCTGGCTCTGCCACCTCATAGCAGTGCTGTGTGTTTATACTGCGCTCTTCAATGTATGTTTTAACTGACTTTTTCCCCCAGAGGTATGACAGATCTCCATTAGTGCAGGTAACAGTCAGCAGTACACAATTTTCTGAGGAAGACAGACAGACTACCTGGAAATTTATGTGTTACTCATCCTATCTGCAATAAAGTGCAGGTGTTTAAATACTGCAGTTTTCACACTGTTTTATCAAAATTTGACTTAATTTGGCAAGTTACATTACTGCCTTACGCACTAAGTCCAGAAGAATGATAAACTGAATTAAGATTTCTGTCACTTCAATATACTTGTGAACAGTAATTAAACAATAAAACCAGAACTAATTTTGATAATATTTTGACATATCCTTTTCCTGACTGATAGGGTAAAATCACTAAGAGTTTTCTACATGTTCTGTCACTAATTTAAGTCAGTAATCACACACACAACTTTCACTCAAGCAGTATTTGTGACTAAGATGATTCTTGTGTTACTGTAGTAGAATTGCTGTTCATTATTAGGTTTACAGCTCACTGTAAGAAAACTCTCAATTATCACATCATATACAAAGAACATATTTGAGAGCTTTTATCACAGGAGTCATGCCTTTGTAAAAGGTATTTCATCTACATTTGGGCTTGAACAAAACCAACAGCTCAGCAGTAGTAGTGGGCTTTAAGAGACAGAAGTAACCTAATTTATTAGAACTACATGAAAACCATTTTGTGTTTGTTTTGTTTGCATTGCTTTACTACTTCAAATCACGCAGCCCACTTTTATACCTTCCACATGTGCAAAGTTCTTCTAACTCTACCTGAGGCTGTCAAGAACACCTCCTTTCCAGTACTGAAAACCAGTGGTTAATTGAAGAGGCTGAAGGCAAACACAGGAACACCAGTCCTTGCCAGTTATTCTTATTAATCGCAAGGATTACAGAACTTCCAAGTATGAAAAACAGCAAAGGGAAGAGTATTGTTCTAGTCTAAAATAAAGTAACTATAAGGTGGTCCATCAATGTCCTTCTGATTCTTTCTTTGCATTACAAAGTCTATGGTGTATAATACTCTTTCCTGGCTTACAAATTAAAAAATGGGTTCTTTTCACCTTAACACATCATCACCATCAAACCTAATTATGATTGATTATTTATGCAACTACACAAGTGTAGCTCATTACAGACTAGCTAAGAATTGCACGAAATGGTGCTGGCATAATACAGAATTTGCCGGTTTTGTGGATTTAGAGGTAAGAAAGTCTGACTACAATGAATTTTTGAATGCCACTTTCTCTCCTATACAAGAGAATTCTACAGAATACCTACAATTAAAACTAAAAGACAGCGAGATGAAGCAGAACAGCGAAGATTACAATAATTACCTTCATATTAGGAACATGAACAACATCCCCATACTGGTCTTTTGTTTGTACTGTAATAACAGTTGGCCAACCACATCGAATGTCATCCTTATTCAAAATCAATGATGTTTTTTGAGGATCAGCATATGAATCTGGCTGAAGCCACCTACAGCAAAGAAAACCATTAAAACATTAAAATCTAACATTAAAATCTCTTACAGCCCCCAAAAGACAAATTCTTCCTATGTACAAATGTGACACAGAGCTAAGAAAGGGCACAGAACATCTGAACACCTACATGTTTTTAACTAACTGTGACAGTTCTATAGCCAGTTAAATAGACAAGCAACAGTGCAGTTTTACCTTGCGAGTCGTCCACCACTTGATCCTGGTACACAAGCAATGAAATCCTCCAGAAATGACTGCTCATTGCTTTGCACCTGCAGTGGAAGACTTCCTTCGAGAGCTTCCAAAATGGTTGGTGAATGAGACAGTGCCAAGCCTTTCCCAAGAATGCCCGAGTGAGATTTGCACACCTTTTTTTAATTTTTTTTTTTTTAGCAGAGGTTGGGGTTGAAAAGGGAGAGACATAGAAGAGCTTCTTAGTAACATGTTGACGCTTCCCAAAACATGACACAGACACAATACAGACATTTTGGGCATTGAAAACCATTCAAGAAGAAGAATAAACTTTACCCTGATAAAAGGTTTAAAAAAAGTAATCTCAGTCTATTGAACAATAACTTATCCCAAAAGAGGTTAAAACCTTGACTTGAGGGAGATTCAGCATTAGCTCCCATTGCACTCAACAAAAGGCCATCAGCAAACAAGAACAACTGCAATCACTTTATCTAGGACTTGATTAACATCACTGCTCAACTGAAAAAGTGATTTTATTTCTCTAATTACAAAGACATGTAAAAGACTGATTTTGGTAACACTTAAAATTTGCTAAATAGTGCAATTTCAATCAAACAGATATTTTTAAATACTTGGTCATCTAACTTTCTATGTGACATTGCATTTTTTTCCAAGCACATTCATTGTAAAATATGATTTAATGTAAATACTAAAATTCTGCATAATTTTCTTAAGCTGTTTCACGACAAGCTGGATTCCATTCTATTATAAAAACCCTACAAATTATTTTCTTCTGTAGCAGTCAAAAGGTTTCAGTGCAATTATATGCTTAAGTACATTGCAATGGATAAAAAGCCACAGCATACCTGTAAGGCAGCCTCTTCAAGAATCTCAAGATCCTCTTCAAACTCACTGCCTGCTGGAAAAATGTAACAGTTATATTGACACTTGTCTACATATTATAGAACATGAAATTCAATTCTGCTTTGCAAAGCCTTTTGTATTTTAAATTTCAAGTTTGCATAATGATGTGTCATACTGTTCAACCAGCAGCTGAAATATTAATGTTTTCAAATAACGTAGTAAACATGCAGTGTTGTGTAGTTCAGTGCACACACAAATGAATGACATAAGTCACAAAGAACAAAATTTTCATGCTCATCTTCTTATCTCCAAGGCAGTATGTATGGTAAGTTTTCAGACATGACTAGATACTTTCAGAAAGATTTTGGGAGGTCAAAATGGTTTCTGGGAAGTAGTAGTTATAAGTATGCAACAGCTGCTCCCTTTTAAGAGCTTACCTTCATAAAATTATTTGAAAACCTGATAAACTCTGTACAATTCTGTAATTTATGATTCCTCCTAAAACATGTAGCTCAAATATGTAATATTACACAATATTTCTTTCTCACAAATACAACTCAAAAGTCTGATTCCAGGCTGACCAGAATTGCCAAACACCGTCTTCTACCAGAAAAGCAAAACAAGTAAGGTTACCATATTTCTACTCTCTTTTAAAAATATGTCAGGCAATTCTACCTGACAGAAGAAAGAGAAATAAGAAAAAATCAAGTCCCAAGGCATTTTTAAAATTCAAAGAAATAAAGACATCCAAGAACGACCCTCAGAAATCTACCAAATTTGATACAATGAAGAAAGTAATAGTGTTAAATACATCAACCAATTTCATGCTGCTGTTTAAGTCCGATCTTGGTTATAGACCAGATCTCTCTTGGGAAGATATATCTTAAATTAAGTCTTGAACTGGCAAGAAGGAAGAACAACCTTTTGAATGTGGCAAGTCAAACAGTATTTGGGTATAACTATCAAGGAGGGTTAACTTAACTGCAAATTTTATTTCAAATTTCCATGTGATAGCATAAAGTCAATCTATGTGTCATGTACTTTCCTTTCTTGTTTTAGGCATTTAAACAGAACGAGAAAAACAAAGCTCCCTACACAGAAGTACAAGTATTATAAAATATGGGAGATTAAGTTAGTAGGATTTCAATTTCATGCTTTCGTTGTTGCATAGGAGAACAGCAAGATAAATGGGTGTTGTGGAAGTCAACAGAAATAAGGAGTTTGGGGGATAACAGATGAGGGCACCATTTAAGCTGCAGAATTGTCTGTGCTTTGGAGAGTGAAATACAGATCCACCAGTGCAACTGAGGTGCTTCCTTATAACATAAAGTAAAAAATTGTACATAATCCAAATACACAAGCAAAATACTGAGTTAAAAAGTACAAAGTAGGTTTTGTGATTATAACTCCACAGTGATCAGTGTTCTGCTCCTTAATCTGCGCTTCCAGTGTAACAATATCTGAATTGTTACACTGGAAATTACACTCCTAAATTAAAATAATCAAAAGGATATCCTATTATATATTATGAGCACATTTTTCCTATATACTGATTCTATTTAAGAGAAATTATATTACACATAATATGGCTGCATTATTAGAAGTTCTAATTCTATCTCTGTATCCATTAATTTTCATTAACTCATTTTTCCGTACATTTTAAATTGCAGTTGGGTTACTATAAACCTTTATTTGCTGCATCTGATGTAAAAGTATGTAATTTCTAATTGTAGAAAAAGGTATAGTAGAAGTATTTTTAGCTATAATGTCTGCAGAGGCTCTGGTCACTTTCAATTTTTAACCAATAATTTCAAATTTTGCAATTCAATGCTGCAGGAATTTTTTAATTCAGAGAGGTGTGAAGTGAGGGGAGAAAAAACGGTGATAGAGAAATACAAAGATAATACCTGCACATTTATGAAGTACCACAAGGAAACTGTGGGACTCAGTTCATACACTGATACTACCTGCGGATGGGGTGAGTTCATCCAAATTCAAACGATCAGGTTTCCCTCCTCCCAATATGCACACAAAGGGAAAAGTGTAAGCAGAAAATACCACCAACTTTATGATCTGGTTTGATTCATTCAGTTTGAAGAATCAATTTTGTATTATCTCTAATGAAAAGCAACAATAAGCTTTAAATGCACTATTTATTCAGAAAACATGAATGATGAAATAATGAAGTATGTTCTTACCAATAGGAAGCGCTAAATCTTTCTTCATCAAAGCTGCTGCACATGATCCTCCTAAATTTGCCAGTTCTTTCTCCAGCTGAATAATACCCTTCAAATTAGAAAAAAAAAAAATGAAAGTAGTGCCTCAGAAAATAGGACAATAAATATGTTTCCCTGGCAATGTTTTATCTTAAGAAGTATTGTGTGTCCCAGTGTGAAGCTTCTCAGCAATATATTTCTTGCCATACAGCTACATTTTGCTGTGACACAGGACAGTGTACCAAAATTTTTAGAATAAAAAGGTATGTTTGAAAACAATTATTTAAAACTTTTCTTTAGATGACAGACTTCAGGTATTGGCTAGCATATTTTAGCACTGAGTGTTAAAAACATGCCAGCAGCTTTGTTTGTAAATGCTTTAAAGAAAATGAAGGACATATCACTCTACATTTTTTTTTTTTTTNTTTCTTCATTTTTTTTTTTTTTTTTTTTGTTTAAGCAAAAGTTATTTTTATTCAAACACAGACTAATTAGATCTTCTGTAGGAATTATATATCTGATTTTGCTGAAAACCACTGAGACCACGATAGCTAATGATCTTATGGTATGTTTCCTATGTGATATGTAAAGACACTCCAAAGAACTTCACATTCTGAAAACATGAAGACATGATTTAGCTTGAGCAAAATCCAGGAATAAGATGAGGTAAATCTTCTGGGAGGACTGTAGTGTAAGCAAGATGCAGACCTTGTGAAGTCCACATGAAGCAATAGGCCCAAAGACTCCCAGGATAAGGGAAGACTCATTT
>VZTN01027014.1:31704-45976 GCA_013400515.1 Erpornis zantholeuca | reverse complement strand
TAAAGACAGAGTCACAAACCCAGTGGCTGAGATTGGAAGTGACCTCTGGATGGTCTGGCCCAAGCCTTCTCCTCAGGTGACATCAGCTACCTGAAGGTAAAATTTCTTAAAGACTGGCTGCTCCTCTGAGTCCTCTGAGGAGTTGTATCTGAAGAAGTTGATGGCTATAGCCTCATCTTGATATAAAGGCACTGACAGACTGAGTTCTCNGCCCACCATTTTTTTTTCTTTTTAAGCATGTTTTCTGAAACAAAAAAGCATAAGGCCTGTGGAAGCAGTATGCTCTGTACTGTCTTTGTAGTCTATTACTATGCCTGAGCATGCCTTTTTTTTCCCATCCCCAAAGAGGCAAACACCTAAGAGTTAGCAACTGTTTTTACTCCGAGGGGGAAACAAATATATATGATTTAAATAAAACCAACTTAAGTGGAGCTAGAGACGATCCTCCTCTCGGGTCCTGCTGGCGTCACTTGGGTTTTACGCAAAGTGTCACACAAAGTCTTACCTACTTGTCTTCTCAAACGCAACTAATTCAAGCTATTTCCACTGCTATGCAGATTTTTTCCCTTTGTTCATCTTTCATATATATACCAACTAATATGCTACTGCTGAAATAAAAGTCATTTTCAAAAAAAAAAGCACACAAGAATATTGCTGTGTGTTTTGATTTAAAGAATTAGACAAAGCACGGACATTCAGAAATGTAATTAAAATATTTTATATCAAAAATAAGCTTCTTTGAATTATAAAGAAATCTGAAATACTGTTGGAAGAAATGATAATATCTAAAATATCAAAGATATAACTTCCAGATGAAAAAGGCTTCCCTTATTAAAAAAAAAATTCTTTAAGAAATAAGAAGACTGAAATTCCTCTGAGTCTAGGTAAGGATGGAGCATTAATTAGCTGCCAGAAAATGGTCTCTTAACACTGCAGTAAGAAATATGCCTCTAATTCTCATTATGTGACCCAAGAGAGGGGCATTAGATCTGTAACCAGTGAAACTAAAATGTGAAAACTTTTTTTTTAATGATTGGACTACTCAGAGAGCAAGAGGTGAATAATCACCTGCTACCAAAGTATTCACTTCTCTGGATTAGCAGTGCCTCCATACAGGTTCTTTCTCCTCGCCTAAACCTGATCATGCTCTGTTCAAGATGCACTTTATACAACATACAGTTTCTAAAAAAAGTAAAGAGATCATAAAAAATAAAAGAAAGGAGCTCATATAGAAAAGTCAAAAGTCAACGCAGCAACTTTCTGTTACCTCTATGGGTATTGTTACATTTGCTTTACAGTTCTACAGCTGTTCTACAGCACTCTGTGGTTACTTATGTTATAGTGTATTATTCAATCTGTATCCTTTACTCTCCATATAACAAAGGTCCTCTGTGTCTCTGCATCAGGTGAACGACCCTTATTTATGTTAGTATTGCTCCTTCTTCAACACAAGTCTAACTCAAACAGTTCCTAAATAATTAATGCCCCAATAATTGTATATACTTTAAGGTGTTTTCTTTTGCCAGGAATCATCTTTGAAATAGTTAATAAATATGTGTGATTTTTGTTGTCCTGTGCTGTATGTTACCCTTTACTACATATCCTTTCGACAGCTACCTGAAACGGAGTATAGTATTCCAGAACTCTCTGTGCCATGCTGGGGACATGAACACATGAAGTGTGCCCACTTCAAATGTAGTACCCTGCTCCTTTGATCTGGTTGTTGTCTATGCTCACTTCTTATCTCCCTCTTTATGCTACCACATCTTATTTTCAACTACTTTTTCCTACGTGACATGATGTTACTGTTCATATTTCTAGGGAAAGATTACATCAATTCATACCTTTTTATACTTTTAGGGATTCATAATGCAAAAGAAGCAACTGGAAATCCTGTAATGTGGACATAATAAACTTGACAGGATAAACAGCAACATATTCTTACGTATGTGGGAGAAGACATATAGCATATTGCAAAACTATTTATCTACATTTTGAAGACACTTTACTACATTTGTATTAGTTTATGTCCAATGTTTAAAAATCGCAGCTGGATTACTCATCTGCCATAGCCTTAATGATATTAGTATTTTAAGTGCAATTTTTCAAAGTATCTGGTAATTCTGTCTACTTAACATTTGGAAGGAGCCCAAATTTAAAAGGGTAGATGTTCAGCACTTTCTGAAAATTAGTCCATTTTATATGTCAAATGGAATTATTCCTGCATTTCTTGTGGAGAATTTGCTCTACCTCTTTTACCAGCAAATAGACCTTGAGGGGAAAGTGGAAGAGATGGTGGAACAAAACTCACCAGCAGACAATATTGGTCAAATCTCACAATTGTTTCTGATTTATTTTTATTCCAGAAACTTGTAGTATGTGTTTCACCTGTTCTGGAAACAACTGCCAACTTCAGACAAGCCAGGTAGACTGGCTACGTGAGAATTTTTTCTGTTCATAGGGTTCTATCTGGCAGCTGCAATGACATTCAAGGATTAACCTTCTGTTAAAGAAATGTCCACCTCCAAAACCAAAGAGACACCACAAACTTGTTTTCAATACTATGCTAAAACAATTGAAGGAAACCCTACCACGTCGTTATTTAAACTGCTGTTCAGAGACATGTTCACATTAACTGACAGAGGTTCCTGCTGCCCTTTCAACACTCACTACAACAGGAGCACAAGAATTTCAGGTGGTTAACTGAGCAGAGGTAATTCAGTGTGTGGTGCGAGAAATGACTTTTTCTCTTCTCCTCTCCCTCCCAAGACCACAAACTGTAATCCAGCTAGAATGGGACCCCAACACTTTCCATGTGGCTGACTTCAGACATCTGAAAAGCACAGACCTCTCCCTGATTTGGCATCTGACTATGGCTAATCAACAGGAGTCTGCTTTCAATAACCACTCTTAGGTAAATGAGCCTTATGAAGGGTAAATCTTCACAGGACCCTGAGCCCGCAGAAGAGCTCTTACCTGTCTTGCTGTCATTGAGGAACTTATATCTGTAACAGCTGTACTTTTGACACCTCAGCCCCACCACAACCCCCATGATGAGGCTTTAGGAAAAACATGAAAAAAAGAAACTTAAAGCTGCAGCATATCTAATTCTAACTGGTCTGGAGACTGTTGGGCACATTTAAGCAGCTGTTCCACACTGCTATTATTGTGATTTGGAAGAAAAGTGTATCTCAGAACTTCTCTTATCTCAAAAGCATGTTCAGGCCATATGATCATGACTGAAAAGTCTACAACCAAAGATTCCTCTGTAAATTCGATCTGTCTCCTTTATAAGAATACATTATGATAGGTAATAATTACAAGGTTACATACTTATTTCTGCAGGAATCACGTCTCATTCAGTGTTCATAATTTCTTTTATTCTCATAATCCAGTCTGTAACTTTATTCTTTAGTATACACCATTCAAATGCAGCACTGAATACACTATTATTAAATCCCTTTTGAGCTTCTTAAACAATGCTCCTTTATTATTTTCTTTGGGATTTACAAACACAGATTAATTTATCTTCACAAGATCCCTGTGAGGTAAGGAAGAGTTATTGCTTGCAAGTTATAGATAAGGATATATGCCACTGAGGTTGAAAGCAAGACCTGAGGTAATTTTGGATACTCAATCTTTTAAAATCGGGGACCTAATTTTTAAGAGTAAAAAATATATCAAAAGCTCTCTATCTGTTCATAAGAAGGTTCCCACTGAGCTTGGATTCAGTTATAAAAGCTGACTGTTGCTTCTAATCAGAGGGCTTTTTTTGCATACCCAAAAAGTGAGGGTCATGCTTATAATGCCCTTGGTCATATAAGTGGATACATGATCTTTGTTTCACAGTATATTACCCTAATGCAGTGTATGGAGCTGAGACTAGAGTAATGGCCCTCATCCTTGTTTTTTTTTCTTCTGTGGTGCTGTGAATGGCTTAACTGGAGCCAGAACAACTTATTCCTTCATATTGCCCTCTATGTTGTGGCTCCCTACAGACAAATATGTTAAGTAGTAAAGCAATCATAAAAAGTGGAACAAATTCATACTGGAAAGACAACCTTCTTCAGATATTTTTAGAGTATTTTGTGTGCTCAGTTTTGTAAGAATGGTAATGCAATATTTATTTCACAATATGTTTAGTTCCACTAGACATGACAGCAGTCTTTGGTAGCAGTTTTACTGCTGTAACCTTTTTTCTTTCCCCAGACAGATTCCACTCTTCTGTTATTTTCCTCCTGCTTCATGCAAGTTCTTTGATGCAGAATATGCTTTGCGTCCTTTTGACTTAGTTGAATATGGAGCACACTTCTGAGTTGTGAATAATTCATACAAGGAATCCTTATTAAAGATTTTCTACCTGGTGTCTGCAGAAGACATAGGAAATCACATCATCTATGACCTTGTGATAGAAGAATTGCTTTAAAAATTATTGAGTTATTCTGACCATAACCTAAATGCACTGACTTTTCCCCATAAGGAACCAGGAAATGCCACCCATTTAATTGTTTTTAATATGGAGGCACAATCAATAATCTTCTCTCCCTTTCTGTGGGAGACCCTTTATTCATGATTCCAAGCCTAGCTAAATAATAGGTAGGCCAATGATTTATTTTTAATATGAAAATCGTCTTACCTATCGAATACTTTAGCCTCACAAATGTCAAGTCATTTATTCAATTGTTAAGGTGACTGCTCATTTTCCATATTTTCAATGGAATTATTTCCACTTCAGTGCTAAAATATACTAAGCTTGAAGTAAATCAATTCCCTCCTTGTGCTAAAAATTAGCATAGCACAAACTAATCAATGCTATCAAACACTAGTGCAAAAGCTGTGACAATAACCGTATCAGTGAGGAAGTAAATTGCTTATTATGCCAAACTGGGAAAAAAGCCTCATCAGTCACAAACCATCTGATTCACAGAAATACAGTCTGTGGGTCTATTGTTCTTAGAAGTGGGCAAGTTTGTTCCCCATGTTATCAAAAATACATCTCCTGTAGTAATGTGTGGCCCCTGCAAGGTTTCTCTGCAGCAGCACCTTCCCTGTGCACTAGTGCAAATGCTCAGAAATATTTATCGAGCCAGCATTATATGGGATACAGTAAGCTGCAGTGCCCATTCTCTGCCATGCACCAGCTCTTGCTTGGTGGAAGCCCTGCTACGGTTCAGACGAGCTGGGGAGATGGCACTGCTGCTCGGGCTGAGCTGGGAGAGCGGGGCCTGGCACTCGCCTTTGTCTCCAGCTTCCCACATGACTAAGTACAGCTGTTCTGTACCTCTGCTTCCCCATCTGCAGACAGGGGTAAATATGTCCCTGCTGACTAGTGGTGTTGTGAGGACAATATGACTAATATCTGCAAAGCATTCAGGTGCCTGAATGTAGGGGTATAATAGAAAACCTCTGTAATAGTTCATTAAGGCAGGGCTGCCTCTACGCCTGTCTAACAAGACTGTCAGCAAGGATGGCAATTAGTGCCAGTGACTGGACCAAGACCACCAACTCGTTTCCTCTGGGCCCCCAAGCAGCCATCTGATGATAATAATTTTGGGTCTTTACCAGGCAGGGACGGACATGAACGGATGAGCTAGAAGGGAGAGGTTCTATGTTCCATTACTAATATCCTGAGTTATCCAGTCCTACTATAAAAATTCACTTTTATTAAAAGGTTATTTCTGTCACTTGCTATAGTATCGCTATCATTCTCTGGGATAGAAATGATGAAAGATCATTTTAAATGTTATCAATGCAATATTTAAACAGCTTTTTTTTCCCTCAGAGAAAGTGCTTTGGAAAGATATCCCCTCCAGCATGTGTTAGCTCTTAACAGGGCCAACCTTTTTTAATCTCACAGTTTCTTGCACACTGTAGGGAGAAGAAAAAGGACAAATCTGCAGTATACTCTGCTACATTGTACTTCCTGCAACCTAAAGGGACACTTCTTTATTTATGCTTAATAAATTGTCACAAACAGAAGTTGCTGAAGTATGTGGATATTGATTTCCAGTAATATAGTGACATTGATATAAAATGAACGTAATTTTACTATTAATATCTTACATTTTTAATAACACCTTTTGTCCCAGAAGAAAAAACAAAATACTTTCTGGGGATCACCTTACTCCCAGCTGTTGTGCAATGCCTGCATTACGGTGCTGCACTTGCTTCCTTCAGAAAGAGAATCCTCCGTGACACCTCTTAGCCATTCACAGCTAGAAGTCACTCCCAATGCCCAGATGAAGTTGTAGACTGTAGGAAGCAAATGTACATGTTACAGTTTTTAAGATCCTGCAGCTGACACCCACGCACTTTAACCCAATCTTCTCAACAAATAACTCTTTCCTCCCTTTCTGTCTGCAGAAGTGATGAATGCGAGTGAGCAGGCCTTGGCTTTATGCTCTTCTGCAGACAGGACTTCCCCTAACAACACGCATGGATTTCCATTACATTCTGATTCAGCAGAAAATTGTATCATCAGCACCACTTGTGCAGCTGAGATTATCAGAGTAGTCCAGGGGATTGAAACACATAGCTTCCATTAAAATGGATTAGAAGTTCTTCCTGGAAATGGACCTTCAAGTCACAGGACCAATTCAGTTCTCAGCAAGAGACAGAATGCACTTTGGGGAAGAAGGAGTGGTGGGGGATAAAGAAGACAGCCATAAAACAGGTTGTAGAAAGCCAGGTGCTCCCTGAAAGAGAAAGAACCGTACCTTTTTTACAAGAATATTCCAAAACACTGCATCTTACAAAGCCACTATATTATGTAGTGTAATTACTCAATGTCTGCCTTTGCTACATTTCACATGCTGAAGTGGGGGGGCTTTTACGCAGAACACAGGGATACTGGTTATTTTCAAGTCTTCTGCTAAAAGGCACCACAACAGCCTAAAACATAGCTCTGTTTTAAGAGAATGGATTAAATGAAAACTTCCTTGGGCCAACAACAGCCATTGCTGCAGAAAGCACAATTTTGCAGTTACAAATATTAGTAGGGGAGCAAAATCCTTGATATGTGAATCTAATTTACTGCTGTGCTCTAAGATATAGTTAAATCATCTTGGTAATGAATATGCTAATGTCTGCTTTTTTAGATGAACTTAAACTGATGACTTTGATTGCGAAAGAGTAAAATTGTTCTATTGAGGAAAAATGATAGCAGCACTGAATCTAGTGTCTAATACAAATACATAATTCTAATATAAATATATAATTCTAGAGATCCTTTCAACATAAATGTCTTTAGATATGATGTGCAAAGTGCAGCAGTGCCCTTAAGGCTCACTCTTGTAATGCTCAAGGCCCTGGGAGGTTTGCTACCAGCTTTGTTCGAAGTGCAGTAAGAGCAGATACAGGGAGGGAAAACCTCTATTCAGGTGTCATGAGTATGCATGCAAATATTTCTGTTGTTATTCACATACTTGATACACAGCAAAATTTCCCTATTTTCAGTCATAGCCACAGATAATCAGAGTATGAATATCTAGATAATACATCTGTAGAAAATCCTTTGCAGCACAAACATTCTGTTTTTATAGAAAAACCTGTTTTTATAGAAAAACCCTGTCTGCAGCAAGATGAGCTTTGTTCAACAGGGTCCACAAAAACTTTATGTTACGTGGTGCTGTTTCCAGGTGTCCCTGGCAGGACTGCAGAGTTGTCATACTGCCTCACCTCACCCAAAAATTCCAAACAGCTGAGCCCTGCCTGAGAATGGTGGAATGGTGCCTGGTGACAAAAGGTGCTACCCGTGTTGGGGTCACCCTCACGTTTGGCTGGTTTTCCCTCAAGCAACAGCTCATGCAAATATTGGCATTCATCGACTTTCCAGCATGTCTTACATCACAAGAAGTGATGGGTTGTGAAGAGGTGAAACATAAAATGTTAGAGAGTTATAACAGAGCCATGTAAAAACCCACTAACTCAGTAAATTTTCTTAAAACGAGAAAATCCCCACATGAGAAAATTTTATGCACGTGAGTAAAGACACCTGAGAACAAGCAACAGCTCATGTTGGGTTTTTTGGGCATTGTGTACATTTGCAGTCCAGAAGTAGAAGAGTATGAACATTTATGGGGTTATTTATGCAATAGACAAAAGTGCAGTACAGGTAAGTATGACAGAAAGAGTTACTGAGTGAACATGTAGCTAATCAATGTGTGTGAACAGATCTGCCATACTTACTCATAAATGTGTAAATGTTGTAAGTAATGAACACACAAAATATGAACACACTCATTTGTCTACTTATGAAGAATCAATTACTTCCTTATCATTTTCTCTATTCGAGCCCATACTGCAGAGGATCATTTTGTCTTACTTCACTGAAAATATAATAAATCTTCAATACATCACCAAATCTAACAAATTAGTACAAATCTTGCAGTATTCTTTCTTTTCCAATCTAAAAAGGACATGTGGAAGACCAAACCTCCAAAGCAGCCCATCACTTGCTTCTTTGTTCAAGTCCATTTAATTTTATAAATTCATTACACCTTGCACATAAAATTACTTTCCTTGATGTTTTAAAATAGACTTTTTCTGATTGCACTGCATTCAGACAAATATTTCCACCGAACTCGGACACAAAACCCAAATCTTCTCATTTTTAAATAAGAGGTAGATTTCTGATTTAATTTGTTACTAGTATAACTGAAATACTTGTAGTGCTTCATGTAGTATTGGACTAGATGTCCTTCAAAACATGACATGTTTTGCCATATGTTTGAAAAGCTTTAGCCCCACAAATCTATCTCAATCTAATTCACAGAAATGAAGTCAGAAATATATAGTAAAACCATAAATAACATGAAGTCTACTTTGGTTATTGGAGGAGAATTTTGAAAAATGGCTCTCAAAGTTCTCCAAAAAAAGGAAAATTTGTAAGAATTTGATTCAATACATTAGTATTCCTTAATGAAGTGTTGTATTTTGAAATGAAATATTTAATAATGGAAGTCAAGCATCTAGCTAAACTAATGGTCATCCCTTTGGTACTTGGACACCTATCTAAACATCTGCTCTTATAACACAGGAAAATCCCTGTGTTTCCTCCCTGTTGCAGAGAGTTTTCTGTTTACTTATGACTTTGCATGCAGTATGATTTCTGGCAGAACAACCCTGGTAGAGTGCAATCAAACAAAAAAGCATTTCATATTCTGATCTACAAATATTTTATAGTCCTGGTGTCTTTTACGGACACAAGCCAACAGATACACCACTACTGTCTCCCATGTAATGTGTCTTTTAATTTCAAGGTAAAAATTCTTGGAAAAAGGAATTTCCAGTGAAGCTTGCAGAAGAATGCCCAGCTGAGCTCCAAACATGATTACACTGCTTATCACATGGCAAAAGTATAACCAGGCAGTTTGTGCCTGAGCCAGGAGTAAGCCTTTTGATCTGTTCAGAAGTCATATGGCTGGCACTGCTTTTGTGCAGGTACTGTCACCTTCTGATACCACTTCAGATGATTGCATGTTGCTGTGTCTACACATGTGGAAGTGTATTATTTCATACCCTGGAGAGGCTGGGATTTCTGCTCTTCCACAACATTGCTTTAGCAGTGACAGCAGATTAAGAAATGGCATCTCCTGCTGCCACTGGCAGCTTGTCCCCATTTCTAATGTCACAGTTTGCCCTTCCAGCTGTTGTGCCAATACATTTCAATACAATACAACACAAGAAGGAAAGAGTTAGAGAAGTTTAAAACAAAACAAGCAGTAAACCTAGAAACGTGGGTTAAATTTACCTGAGCACAAAGTAATTTTTTTCTTGTAAATTTTGCATTATCATCATAACACAAACATAATTTCTGAGAGTTTCTCTTTGTAATTGACCTTGGGATGGCTGTTGAGTTTCTTACTGTCAAGCATCTCCTCTCTTGCAAGTTTGTGCTGTGCTGCAAAGTAAGTCCAGCTGCACATGAAGGATCTGCTGAATCTCCGTTGTTTGCAGTCTGATTTTGCAAGGAAAACAGGCACAGATTCTAATTTCTTGTGATATGGCAGCTTGTAATTCACAGAAAATCAGGAGCTGATAATACAATCTGCAAGGTGGATTGTGCAGACACAGGAACAATTCCAACAACACCAGAATTAGGGTCCTTAGACACAAACACCAGATTAGTAAAGATAAAGGCAATTATGCACCTGTTAGAGAACCATGTCTACCTAGGCAAATTATAAGCCTCTTTGCAGTTAAAAAGCCTGCCCACTCTCTTTTTAGATCATATAGCTAATTTTCCTTTAAAATGGTTCTACCTTAGACTCTATATAAATTTTATCTAAATTAATATAAAATTAATTGTGTACAAATTAATAATGAAAATGGCATTCTAATAATAAAAATAATCTAAGATTTGGTCTGGAGATAGGTCTGCTTCTGCCTTTACGTTTGTTATAGCACCAAAAGCATGGCTCTATGAAATTCCGTGCAGCCAGGCTTTACTCTCATTACTTGAGGAAGAATAACACAAAACAAGAGCCACCATGGATTTCAGGCTGACCCAGGAACTAACCAGGTTACACTAAAAAAATTTTCAATGGTGACTTCAGTGCAGCTGTTTCCTGAAATATGCAAGACTAAACTAGTGCTGATACATTGACAAACATCTTAGTGTAATTGGTCATCTCATGGCAATCACAGAGGCATCTCCTTAAGGACAGAGAGCATGTACAGTTTCATGTAATATCAGAGAAATAACACTTGTCTACTGAACCCAGCTCTAGTTCTTGCACCATGGTTGTTTAGATTGTGGCATTAAGTCACCATTTGCACAATACTTTTGACCATTCACAGCCTCTTTTCTAATAAAGGGAGAAGAAACAGGAAAATAGTGAACAATTCTTGTGATAATAAAGTCCAAGAAATCAGTTCATTAAATTTATGGCAAATATAAAGTTTTTTAAATGTCCCAACAAACTCTAAATTAACTGCATTGCTTCAAAAGAAATCTAACTTTAAATACCATTAAAATTCCCTTTCAAATCAAGTCTGCTAAATACACTCTCAATTATTCTCTCACATCTTTCTTTTTTCTTATGATTATGAACTGGTATTGTCTATTTGTACAACACATCACACAAGCACTGTGAAGCATTAGCAGGCCTTCTGCACTCTCTAATAATAAATGCATGAATTCACATTTCAATGTGTTTTATCCAAAAATATGAAGAAACCAGCATTGAAATATAACCCTTCACTAGTAATTTTCAGCCACAAAAACTTCTCAATAAATCTGTTGTCAACAAATTGCACTGGATTTTTTTCTATATATGTGCAAGTTTCTGTTTACCCTGGCAAATCTCAGTTTCTTCCTTCGCAATATGCCTGTCAGAATATTCAAACATTCAGAGTAAGTAATTCTGAAAGAAACAGAGATTCGGGAAGCAGACCCTGCCTCCCTTCAATCAGTTGTCACTCTCTCCTCAGGCTGAGATTGTCATCATCGCTACAGACTTAACCCGGCTTGACAGTAGCTGCATTTGTGATTGTTGGTCTTCATCTTTTCTGGTTAAAGCCCTGGACCTGAGTCTTTGCTTATTTTGATTTGATATTCATAAGAGATAGTAAACTTGCTGACAAAGTTTGGCTTCAACATTATTTAGAGTAGCAGCAGAAGACCCAGTCTCCACTAAAGATCATCTCAAGTGGATAGGAAGACAGTGAATCTCTTCAAGAAGAGCCTAGGTTTTGCACCATTCCTCTTAACAGGGCTGAATTTCATGCCAATTGGGAGATGTTAAAATCTTCTCTTTGTGTACACTATAATATGAAGAAGATTATTTCACATATTTAATGAGTCATTGAAAACTTTGCCATGAGGATGTGGCAAATGCCATTTTTCTGTCAGGTTTGAGGAACAGAACTTCTTTACTTGCTCAACCTGTTCATTTCCATTCAGTAATGCTGCTGTCAACTGTCATCCACAGTGTCTGAGCCCACACTGGTTTCAGCCACTTGCATTGCTAGTGCTAGAAACCACAGACTCAGCATTAAGGATGTCATCAGCGTACCTGAGATTACAACATCTCCTTCTGCCAATGTTAATACCACTATGGCAACCATCAACAGCAATACACATTATTATTTCACTATACATATTGAACAGATGTGACAGCCTTGTCAAACTCCTTTCCTGGTGTCCAACTACTCCGTTATACCTTCTGCTGCTTTGACTACCCTTCTCTGGCCATGAAAAGAGATGGCACAAGTTGACCATGTGTGTAGTAAAGCACTTTTGCAACATCCAGAACTGGCCTATATCACTGTATAACATACTAAACTAAGATTTTTAAATGAAGATGCTAAAATATAACTGCAATAGGGTACCACCTTAATTTATTTTTTGTACAATAAATTTGTGATTAAAATCAATGCAGATTATGCAGATTTTCACCAATTTCAGCAAGGTCAGGATGTAACCCAACTACCACAGAGCTCCTATGACAGCTAATAGCTGGCCGAATCTACTTTAGCTGTCTTTTCCTGAGATGATCAACTTTCTTGAAAGAAAAAGAAACAAAAATTTTGTCCCACAGATCTTGTTCAAGCCTTTATGTTCATTCACTTCAGTAATCTTTCTGCTTAATTTTAAGTGCCCTAAGAATGTTCTTTCAGTTTAGTTAGAAGAAACAGTGTTCACACAGATGGGGATATTAAATGTTACTTGTTCTCTTTACGAAGGTTTTGCTGTACCTCACTTGGAGAAGACAGCTGGGGAACCTTAAATTAGAAGAGGGAGTTATGTTATCCCAAGACTAGGTCAGCAGAAGAATGAGGAATAGGCAAGAACAACCTAATCCAATTTTCCATCCATTTTCCTGCTCAACCACATACCATTCAAAAAACCCCAAAAGGTTACTCAGCATCTAATTTTGTAGGCATTAGCCTTTAAATCACAGCAAAGCAACTCAAAGAACCTGGGGAACGACCTGCTGAGTTCTGCTTCACCTCCACAGGCATAGGTTTTCTCTCTGAGGGCTTCAGAAGAAGCAACACATCGGCTATGTAATAGCACGGCTTTGTCCTGCAAAACATACTGAGTGCCAGAAAAGGGAGTCTCCTTTTCTGGGAGTGTTCTAGGTGTGATTGCTCTGAAGAACCAGTGTTTCAGACAGCAACTTTGATTCCTGTTTTTTCTTCCCCCTGAGTTTACGTCTGCTGCAGGTAGAATTGTCAGTGGTAAAAAAGAGAGATATGAAAAGCTGGGCAGACTTGGTGGAGCAGATAAGGGAAGGTGAGAGCTGAATCCAAGGTCTAGACACAGATGTTCTATCACAAGCTAAGAATCAGGCATTGCTGAAGCTAATAGAAGTGTTTTATGTGGAAGAAGAGGCAGGCAGACTGTATACCTGCTTCACTGTAAAATCAATAACATGGTGTGCTACCAAAATCCAGCTGCATGTTTGCTTTTTTTTTTTTACCTTTAGGTCTAATCAACAAAGAAAAGGTGAAGAGGAAAGGAACAAACAGTTGTGTGATGCAGCTTTGATTCTCATTAATGACAGTCTCTTCAACCTGGATAACATGAGATCCTTAGAAGAAAATTCTGGAGATATTTGCTGGCAACCATAAGACTTACCTCTTTTCATAAAACGATTCAGCCTTTGTGTCTCCTCAAGTCCATCCATGGAAGTCCATCCATAAAAGCCTCCTCAAGTCCACCCATGGCAAAGCAAAAAGTTATCCTAACCTTGTTGACATAATTCCTATTAGTATGTATTATGCAAGGATATGAAATCTCCAAGGAATCATTTCCTGAAAGCAGGAGTGTGGACACCCGGAAACCCACTATGGTAATGTTCTGGGAGGAAGCCCCTGAAGCATAATACTAAGCATAGAAAAAACCCTGCCCCCGTGATGCTTTGCTACATTATGTAATGTTCCTCAGTTTTATGTATCCCACTTAGCCTGTTGGCTTTCCCCACCCCTACATTCCCCTTGGCTCTTCCTTGGGAGCTGCACCTTAGCCCCACCTTTACTCCACCCCTGTGCCTTCAGCCCATTGGACCCTGATGCTCTCTCAGCTCATTTTCTTCCCTGTGTTTAAACCCTGGTCACTCGTCTGTTCTTGGCATTTGGTCCTTGGTTCGTGTCATGTTGGGGCAAATGAGCTAGCGCTTGACTATTGTGTCAAAGCTCCTCTCGTGTCTGCATCTGCATACCTGTGCTCCTGAGCTCAGCAACTGCGTGTGTGAGTGTGTGAGGTGTGAGTGTGTGAGGTGTGAGTGTGTGAGGTGTGTGTGTGGGCGGAGGGTGTGTGAGGGGA
>VZTN01027014.1:0-24936 GCA_013400515.1 Erpornis zantholeuca | reverse complement strand
CAGCTCTTCCATAGATTCCTTGTGTGACCTTGAATAAGTCAACACACTTCCATTTCCATTGCAGAACAAAAGATATCCTATTTATCTCCCAGAGGCCTAGTGTATCTTAATCAATCAATATTTTTCATGACATTTTGAGATCCACAGATAATTAGAGACTCTATGACAATAAAACGTAAATGCTGTACACATCTTCGAGGCTGTTTTTTCTCCTGCAGTGTCTTGTAACACCAGTAGAACCAATGAATATCTGCAATCCTTTCTAGTGTACACTGAAAGAAGATAACTTGCTAAAAAGAACCCAAAACCAAACAAGACTCCCAAACATTTCTCCCATTTCATTATCCAAGAGGTCCTATGAAGGAAAATAGTAATTCTCATGAGGTCTGACCCCTGTCTTTGCCTGTAGAATTACATCACTAATGGAAAATGACCTATCATTTTGAAAAGGAAGCACAGAAAGTTTGATTGAGCTGGAAGTCTAATGCAAAACTTAAAGTTAATTGAACAGGTTCTTAGAAAAAACGTCAATTAAAATCTAGAACCCTGTGTAGTGTCACAGGACATTTCTTTGGAGGGAATACACAGGGAGGGTCCCACACTGTTTGTGTGGTCAGACACTAGGTGTTTCAGTGAGATCTGTAATTAAATGATAAATGATATTGTAGTCTGCTATGTTTCCACTTGCTCTAGTAATAAATCACTGGGACATTGAAATGTCCTAGGTTTTGCTACCAGGCCTACTTCTCCTGAGGCAGAACTTGGAACTATGAATTTTCTCCTCTGCATCAGATACTTTACACTTCGTAAGTAAGACATAAGGGCAAAATTTCATATGTACACTTCCCCAGGCATTATTTATCCTTTAGAATTGTGGTTACACACTTTGTGCTGTAGGGTCAGCATGGGACAGAAGTCTGGGACAGTTCACAGAGAAAACAAGCAAAATCTTTCTGATGAGTCACATATTACATCATATCATACTGCCACACTTAAAGAGATCTGAAAATATGCGTCAGAAAGAAAACCATTATTAAAAGCATTTGCTTTCTGGAGTCCTATCCCTCTTGACACCACAAGAATAATCTTTATTTCCACAATAAAATTGANAGTCTGAAGATGAAAAAATGACTGCAGAAAATGAAAAGTAAGATACCTATTTTTTCTCTATTCATTTGAAAACTGAAGTACTTTTAAGAGCTATTGAAATTACAAAAGGAAGCTCATCACTTCCTGGATGTGCAGATGCTTCTAAATCACATTTACAATCTTCTAAATGTTTAGTAACTAATTAATATTTCATATTTCCTAGTGGAACAAACAGTTCTTTAACTTTTATTTTAAGCTGTTCATGGTGATACAGATATGGTAACACTAAAGTGAGGCAATTCACAATTATGCATGCTGTCCATTCCAAAAAGTGAGTAGGTACAAGACTTTCAGACAAGTCAACGGCTAATCGATTTATTAATTTAAAAAAACCTAAGTAGACACCCAAATTGAATTGTTTTTAATTTAATTTATTTAATGTTCTAATTGCCTATCTATTAGTAGGATAATTTTGCTAGCCCTGTAGTTTCTAAAGTAGAAACTGTTCCATCAAAATTCTGTTGGCAACAGGCACAGAGTACAACCACCTCTGCAGCAGGTGAGATTTTGTTTTTTAAAATCATGCATACAGCAAAATGCATTTGGCCTGACAGACGTGAATCTTCCAAGATTTCACCTGAAATCAGGTTAAATTTAACTACTTTGAGAATTTTGTCACTACTCCAAAAATCATACCAATCTTTGGATGTCCTGAGTATATAACTTCAGCCAGAAATGTTGTTTTGAAAAAAACATAGCATTTAGTTTTGATAAAAATCAAGATAAAGTTTCCAAGGCTGGAAGGTGATTTTGTCAGTCTGAAACTTGACAAAATCTGTTGGGTTACAGCTGAATTTTATTTTGACATTATTATCAATCTCTAGGAAGGAGATTCAAATCATCTGAGAAAATGGAAATCCTTGCAAACAGAAATGGATACTAAATTAAAAATGCAATTCTTCATGCACCTCTGGTTTAACCTGACAGAGCATAAAAATTTCAAAGGAATAGTTATAATTATTTAACTAAAGATTACAGAGAAAGCACCGTTCTCCCCCACTCATTGTCTCTTACCACAACTGGAATTTGTGAGATCCCTAATTATCTCCTCTACCCACTGCACAAAATTATGCTTCATAACTTGGCTTTGAGAAGGAGGAGTAGGATTTCTTTCAGGGTTAGGCAGCTCTATAGTATGTTGGGAATGGAGAAGTCAGTGAGGAGCACAGGTTAGTGTACAGAGTGAGCAGCACTTTCCTTCTTGGTGATCATAATAAAATCATAGAATGATTTTATATGGAACCATAGTTTGGGCTGGTAGAGACCTCAAGGACCACCCAGTTCCAACTCTCCTGTCACTGTCAAGGGCATCTTCTCCTAGACAAAGTTGCTCAAAACACCATCCAACCTGGCCTTGAACAGTGACAGAGAATTCACAACTTCTCTTGTTGTCTCACCACCCTCACAGGAAAGAATTTTTTTACATACATAACCTAAATTTTCCCTTTTTGAGTTTGAATCCATTACTCCTTGCCCTATGACTACAGCTGCTGATGAAGTGTTCCTCTCCAGCTATCCTGTAGTCTCACTTAATTGATTTTATTAATCAAAGCCAGAATGTCTGTGTTGCACAAATATAAATCTATAGCCCTTCTGCATCTACTTCAACATGTTGGACTCATCTATTTGTGCTTAATATACGGAGCTTATTAAAAGTCCATGATGAACTTCTGTCTCCATAGCAGCTGTTTTAACTTCCACAGTTCCACTTCAAGTCATGTTTTGGAGAATCTCATGTACTGATGAAGACNAAGTCTGGGACAGTTCACAGAGAAAACAAGCAAAATCTTTCTGATGAGTCACATATTACATCATATCATACTGCCACACTTAAAGAGATCTGAAAATATGCGTCAGAAAGAAAACCATTATTAAAAGCATTTGCTTTCTGGAGTCCTATCCCTCTTGACACCACAAGAATAATCTTTATTTCCACAATAAAATTGATCTGGATACCGCGTGAGCTGAGACGATGGAAGTCAAAGTTTTGTTCTAGCTCTAAGCAAAAGCATCTTCTTCATCATCAGCTGGGAAATTTGTCTATTTGTAATAACTGAATTTGATAAAAACAATGCTGATAATAAAGTTGTACCTATTATTTCAGTCTGAAGATGAAAAAATGACTGCAGAAAATGAAAAGTAAGATACCTATTNAACTAATTAATATTTCATATTTCCTAGTGGAACAAACAGTTCTTTAACTTTTATTTTAAGCTGTTCATGGTGATACAGATATGGTAACACTAAAGTGAGGCAATTCACAATTATGCATGCTGTCCATTCCAAAAAGTGAGTAGGTACAAGACTTTCAGACAAGTCAACGGCTAATCGATTTATTAATTTAAAAAAACCTAAGTAGACACCCAAATTGAATTGTTTTTAATTTAATTTATTTAATGTTCTAATTGCCTATCTATTAGTAGGATAATTTTGCTAGCCCTGTAGTTTCTAAAGTAGAAACTGTTCCATCAAAATTCTGTTGGCAACAGGCACAGAGTACAACCACCTCTGCAGCAGGTGAGATTTTGTTTTTTAAAATCATGCATACAGCAAAATGCATTTGGCCTGACAGACGTGAATCTTCCAAGATTTCACCTGAAATCAGGTTAAATTTAACTACTTTGAGAATTTTGTCACTACTCCAAAAATCATACCAATCTTTGGATGTCCTGAGTATATAACTTCAGCCAGAAATGTTGTTTTGAAAAAAACATAGCATTTAGTTTTGATAAAAATCAAGATAAAGTTTCCAAGGCTGGAAGGTGATTTTGTCAGTCTGAAACTTGACAAAATCTGTTGGGTTACAGCTGAATTTTATTTTGACATTATTATCAATCTCTAGGAAGGAGATTCAAATCATCTGAGAAAATGGAAATCCTTGCAAACAGAAATGGATACTAAATTAAAAATGCAATTCTTCATGCACCTCTGGTTTAACCTGACAGAGCATAAAAATTTCAAAGGAATAGTTATAATTATTTAACTAAAGATTACAGAGAAAGCACCGTTCTCCCCCACTCATTGTCTCTTACCACAACTGGAATTTGTGAGATCCCTAATTATCTCCTCTACCCACTGCACAAAATTATGCTTCATAACTTGGCTTTGAGAAGGAGGAGTAGGATTTCTTTCAGGGTTAGGCAGCTCTATAGTATGTTGGGAATGGAGAAGTCAGTGAGGAGCACAGGTTAGTGTACAGAGTGAGCAGCACTTTCCTTCTTGGTGATCATAATAAAATCATAGAATGATTTTATATGGAACCATAGTTTGGGCTGGTAGAGACCTCAAGGACCACCCAGTTCCAACTCTCCTGTCACTGTCAAGGGCATCTTCTCCTAGACAAAGTTGCTCAAAACACCATCCAACCTGGCCTTGAACAGTGACAGAGAATTCACAACTTCTCTTGTTGTCTCACCACCCTCACAGGAAAGAATTTTTTTACATACATAACCTAAATTTTCCCTTTTTGAGTTTGAATCCATTACTCCTTGCCCTATGACTACAGCTGCTGATGAAGTGTTCCTCTCCAGCTATCCTGTAGTCTCACTTAATTGATTTTATTAATCAAAGCCAGAATGTCTGTGTTGCACAAATATAAATCTATAGCCCTTCTGCATCTACTTCAACATGTTGGACTCATCTATTTGTGCTTAATATACGGAGCTTATTAAAAGTCCATGATGAACTTCTGTCTCCATAGCAGCTGTTTTAACTTCCACAGTTCCACTTCAAGTCATGTTTTGGAGAATCTCATGTACTGATGAAGACAAAGGGAGTGATCATAGGCATAGAATGACTTCCAAACACATCGGTTTCATCTTGGAAAAGAGACAAGTGAGTGAGGAGTAGAGGCAAGTAAAATCAAGCTGATGAACTGATGAACTGATGAATACAGAAAAACAAACAAGGTCAGACAGATCAGTCAGTAGGTTTAAAACAAAGTATATTTTACAGAACATGAACATAATCTGCAAACCTGTTGAGGAAAGCCCAAGTATATATGTATTTAATAGACGATTAGGTACATTCATAGCAGGTAGAGATACCAAAAATGAATAAATACATACTTCTGACACACCATAGATTTCCTACATGGGTGATTGCCAAAGAGAACAGGGATCACAATGCTTGCCTTTATACTTTACAGGTATAAAGTAATATCTGAGCAGGTATATCTGATCACTCTTGGAAAGCAAACTACAGACAGATCGAGAAGCAATGTAGACAGATCTTCCACAGAGTTCTTCTCATGTATTTTACCTTAGCTAATGTAGTTTTGTGTGTAAACTGAAAAATCCCTAATCTGAAAAGTTTACAATTTGACCAAACCAATTATGAGATGTCAGAAGCTTTTGCAAAATGGCAAGCTCTACAAATTTTCTTTCTTGAGACTATGCCAGAAGAGAGAGGCAAATGGGAACTGAGACATAACATTTAGGAGTGCTCTGCCCCTGATCTTCATGCTGCAGGTGATCACTTCGCTGCTTGATCTCACACATGAAGTTAAGAAACGGGGAAAGTAAAATAAATCTGACCTGCACACCACCACTTGTTAATGGGCTCTTCTCCCTGTAGCCCTTCTGGAACTGCAGTAAACCTTATTTGCAATATATAAATGTTGTTCTCCTGCCACTAATCTGAGGAGAAGCTCCGATGTCTTCTGCACCTGCCATTCTCTGCTGATATTGTGGGGACATTGAAGAATTCCATGCATGATAGTCTAGCCTTCAATGATTTTTCAGTGCTGTGACCAGCCTTGAACTATCAACCCACTTTATAGGTCTCCACAGGGAAGAAAAAAGCATTGTTCAGAAAGATATCAGCAGAACTCTGATTAAAGAATAATTAAGCCTGAAAATTTTCTATGTGTAGTCCTTTTCATGGCAAGGTACTCTACTACTGCTTAATGCCCTCCTTCCCCTCTGATTCTTATTAATTCTCACCCCAGCTAGGTGCATCCAGAAGGTGGGAATGAACTTGATTCAGTCATGTGGCTTTTTCCCAAATTGGACCCTGTGACCCTCTCTGGTTGTCCATGGTCCCTGCAAGCCAGAGGCATCATAACAGGGCATGGGACCACAGAGTCTTTGGCTCTGTGCTCCTGCTTTCTCCATATTTATGGTTTTTATCATTACTCAGTTCAGCGACACAAGGCAAATTGTGTTTAATAAATTAGCCTAATGGATTCAGCAAGTGGTTTGTGAGCAGGGTGCTTCCTCCGGTTAAGGAAAACATTTATATTCCCTCTCCCTTTGCTTTTCATGACAAAGAGGGTAAGCAGAGGGCAGGGTACGGTGGGGAGGGGGGAGCAAGGCTGCCTGTCATCCCTGGGGCTGGAAGCATCACCAGGGCCAGCCCCAGAAGGTTTGCAGGGAGCCTGGGGCGCCGGTGCCCTTTGTCTCCTCAGCAGTGTCCAGGCAGCCCGGGGCTGAGGTACCTACCACAGCCTCCTGGCAGGCAGCTCCCTCCCCTTCCCTGTGCTGCACATTAAACTCTTCCAAAGGGGCCTCTTTAACAGCTCCCCATGAAATAATAATTCATTATGTCACTAGGAGGGAAGAAAGGGAGTGTAAGTGTCTTGATGGGATTAGCGTAAACCCCCGCAGAGATGATTTAGGAGCCGTGATAATTCATTTAATAGGGGCCTGGGGTAAATTGCTAGACAGGGAAATGTAACTGAACCAGCTTAGAAAGGGCGCATTACAGGTCTGTATATGATAACTGGCTTCATTAGCAATATTTAAGAGATTTCATTTAAGAATGAGTCATAAAATGCAGAACTATTTCATCCACCTGGTTTGGTGGCCTTTAGCTTTACTCTGTCTGAATATTAAATTGGAAATGGCACTACAGCAACACATTTTGGAAACTGTTCTTTTGGCTGTTTTTTGTATGGTTGGTTTAGCTCCTCATTTGTTAACCTTTTAAAATGAGTATCATTGAAGCGGTACACCCAGAACTCGGGGAGATGAGAAAGGCTACAATGGCTGAGAACAGACTGCTGCAAAACTTAGCAAAAACTCCAGCTTCCCACTGCTGTACACACGCAAGGGTGCAGAAAGTGTCAGCAAACAGCAAACGCTTCCCATGAAGCTCAGTAAGCTAGCTCCTTTCCCACTGAGTAGCTCTGGGTATGGAACAGCTTGGAGGGGTGGAACAACAAGCGTGCACACAGACACAGTCAGACGGACTTTGGGAAGCCTGCCGTCCTGTACCACGGAGCTGAAGTTTGCCTCAGATACTGTCATTAGTAAATGCTGCATCTGGGTTTGGAAAAGGACAGTTTGATATTATAGTTTTCTTCCGCTCACCAACACTTCGAAATTGGTAATCCTGAAAAGAAATCTGCTTTTTATAAAAGCGTGGTCCAAATACTTCTTAAGCATGGCCTAAATAACTGACTAGAGATTCCTACTCTGTATAGGGCTAAATATTAAATGGGTAATATTTAATGGGTACTTACTTATGGGTAAATATTAAAATTTATCAGATAACATTAGAGACATAAAAAACTTAATTTTCTATAGCCTTTCAACTTCAGTAACTCCTCTGGGGCTGTGAGACATAAACAACGGGAGAACTTGACCTCGCACTTATATGGTCTGGATGTGTGTAAAGAGATGTCCATTACTCACACAAAGGGATTGTTCATAATTAAAACTAGTGTAAAGTGTTTCATTCATCCTAAATACAAGGATCCTGTACTTGTCAAGTAATGTTTCTGTAATATTTTTCACCAGTATTTATGATTTTAATCCTTTGGCCCATTAGACGCATTTTAGGAATCAAGATGCATTTCAAGATTTGAGAGAATGTTTAACAAAAAATTAGTCATAAACCTACAAACTTTTTCAGTGCTCCCTTATTATTTATCACTATTGATTTTTTTAATCACAGAAAACAAAGGAAATTCACACATAAAGAAACACCATCAAATAAATTATTAAAATAGTTCTGCTATTAAGTGTGCTGCTTATTCTTCTGCTGAAATATCAAAATGAAATAGTGAAATTTTAATCACTGCATAGGATTAGATTAAGATTTGATGGTCATATTTTATCTAAGGATGTTGCCAACTGAAATGCATTGTAATTCACTGTGCAAGCTACTATCACAGGAAACAAATAACTGAATTCCTTTTAACCCTCACACAAAGTGTGGATGCATTAATAAACTCTTCTAATAGAATGGACAAGTAATTATATGTAAAATATTGCAATAACAAATATAGGGTTGTAAAACTGAAAGATTAACCAGATTTTCTTTGAGTATTAAAATTTAGAAAAGCATCTTGTTCTGTCTGTCTACCACAGAAATCCCAGTCATATTAGCACCCTTTTCTTCCAACTTCAAAATCCCACAATAAAGAGGTTGCACTTGATATACTCTTGTAAACCATTTTGAAATACAGCAAGCAGTATCTTTATCAAAGGTAGCTAAATATATTAATAACCACGACTGTCAATTGTAGGAATAAGACAAGTGTTTTAATAAATCTTCACTAATACTCCATACAAATATAAAAGAATGACTAGCTTTCTCTCCTTTCCTTTCCCTAGTGACCACTGCCCATTATGACTTTGAATGATTCCCTCTAATGGAAGATAGCCAATACTGTCCATTATTCCAGATGGTCAGCTCGGCTGCGAAGTTCTGCTAATGCTTCTCAGCATTCAGACATAATTCGCCAGCCTTTTTTTTTTTTTCACTTTTTTTTTGCTTTACGTGATAATCCAGTCCAAGATCAGCCATCTAATAGCTGGCAGAAAAATCTGGGCTATCTTGCCGATTAGTTACAAAATCCATTTTGGTATTCCTGTTAGAAAGTGAACAGTGGTTTCCTGCTCAGTTCATATTAAAATAAATTCAAAACAGACCAGCAGCTCTGTAATAGCCAGTAGGGTAATACATTAATCACTTGATTCTCCACAGCTAAGAGGTGACAGGTAAAAATATAAGTGGACTTTGTGGGCACATTCTCAACTGGGCTGTACCTGCAAAATAATCCTGCCTGTTACCACAATCTGCACTGAGCACAAACAGGATTTGGTCCAGTATCTTCCGTGTAGCAGATGTTGCTTTTTCATGTATTGTGGATATTTGACATGCTCTGTCCTGATTTCTGTAAAAGCAATACAAATCATGCAAATATTTCATGCTCTAATCAGCAGAAAGTAGATAAGTACTGGCCTGTGCATGCAATTTACCAAAGCTCAACTAATTTTTCAGTTAGTAGATAATGGCTGGATATTATAAAGTAATGCTCATCACTTCACAGAAGCAGCATTTGCTTAGTGCTGTTCTCTCTTAATACAAAGAGGCATTAGCAGACACTTGTAAATTTTCCTATGTACAGCTTACATAAAAACTAATGACAACAACAACAAATGACAACAACCGCTCCCATTTAAAGGCACTGCACCTAGAATAAATATTCTAGGTGTCCTTGAGGACAAATATTTCAAGTGCTTAGACATCTTTCTGGTATGCCTTCCAGCATTCTTTTCCTCTGAAAAATCATGCTGCAGAAAGTGGGCTTACACACTACTTACATGATGTTCTGTAATAGGAAGAACAGAAATGCAACGCTGCATTTCTGGCCTGAAAATGAAAATTATTTGATTAATTTTACAAATAGCTCTATTAAAAACAGGCTGGTAGTTTTGACACTGAATTTCATGGAATATTTCCAGGTTTTTATCTTTGCACAGGAATACAAATTGGGCTGATAACTGTGCATTTCACTGCAACAATAACCAGTGTTTAATTGATATATTTTATTCCAGGCAATAAGATATTTCTAAATATTCAAGGAACATTCAGCTAGAAGGCACCAGTATTTTTTTTTTTTTAAATAAAATTGTTTTTAAGGAAAAAACTAACTATACATTTGATCTGCTGACAATTCCAGAAATTATTATCCCTAAAGCACTCTCAGTACTTTCCATAAAATAAAGTTTAACTTGTGTTTGAAACACACATTACAAATAGATGTATAGATGAACGAGATATTGAGAAAAGGAATAGTACAGATTATGAATATTAAGATTTATATTAATCTATAAGCCTATTAAAGTACAGTAAAACCTGTCCTTCAGACCACCTTTTTAAAGATATCACCTCCCTGATGGGACCACTAAATTTCGGGCCAAATTATTTTCCCATAAAGAACAATGAAAAGAAAATGATTATATTAAGACTACTTCTACTATGGTTTCTTTTCATTGTTCCGCCAAAAATGATTCCAAACAGTAAAATAACATTGATTTTGACCTTGTTAATGAACCTGAAGAACTTCAAGGCATACTTGACCATAGATTTCCCTTTAAACAGGAAAAAACTGACATGCAGTCATCATAATTTCATCAACCCTGGCAGAAGGGATGTAATTTTACAGATATTTTGGATAGCCAGCTTCTCTTGATATTGTTAACGTTCCACAGGGACAAAAGCATGGGGTTTTTCATCATACCAACACTCTTAAATGATTCTGTAATTTGTATAACATTGATTAAGCCTTCTGAGAGTTAGGAATATTTTAAAAGGCAGTGTTGTACAGATTTATGTACTATTATGGGATTAATTTAATTTTTCCAAGATGTTCATCTTCCCTATGGTTGGAACTTTCCAGAGGTGTCTCACTGGGACTTCCTCTCTCTCTTTAGGAGGCTACACCTCATCTGTGAAAAGCTTAGATGATCACAGTTTCCATCCATAACAAAAGCTCTAGAGACTAAGGTCCCAGAGTGCCACATCCCACTTTGATTTCAGCTGCTTTGCACAGACTGGGACCTCCAAATAATACCCCTGTCTGGCTGAGGAGGTTACAAAGTATGGGTTACAAAAAGCATGCTGGCCCACCATCAGCCTCTGTCTTTTTTTATATTTTTACCTTTCTACATCTATGCATACACAAAACCTAGTGTGTTTCCCGCACATCTTTGTCACTTAATTTTTTATGTGTTTTTATCAGTCAGTGTATTTACATAAAATCATAAAATATGCTGAGTTGGAAGGAGTCCACAAGGATCATCAAACCCAACTCCTGGCCCTGCACAGGACACCCCAAGAGTCACACCATGTGCTTGAGGCCATTGTCCAGATGTTTCCTGAATTCTGTCAAGCTGATGCTGTGACCACTTCCCTGGGGAGCCTGTTCTCAACCACCCTCTGGGTGAAAAACTTTTTCCTGATATCCAAATAAACCTGCCCTGGCACTGCTCCATGCCATCTCCTTATGCTGTCAGTGGCCACCACAGAGAAGTTACCAGTGCCTGGCCCTTCAATTTCCCTCAGGAGGAAGTTGTAGGTCTTCCCCCAGTCTCCTCTTATTGCACAGCCACTGCTCATACGGCTTCTCTTCCAGGTCCTTCACCATCCTCATAACCCTCCTTTTGACACTCTCTAAGAGCTTGATGTCAAGTTTATATTGTGGCACCCAAAACTGCCTCCAGCCCTCGAGGTGAGGCTGCCCCAGTGCAGAGCAGAGGGGACAATCCCCTCCCTTGCCTGGCTGGCAATGCTGTGCCTGATGTCCCCCAGGACTGGGTTGGCTCTCCCGGCTGCCAGGGCACTGCTGACTCAAATTCAACTTGCCATCCAGCAGGTGGATCCACCAGCAACTTTCATGAAGTTGCTCTCCAGCCTCTTGTTCTCCAGATCATCCATACATGCCCTGTCCCAGGTGCATAACCCTTAATTTATGTGAAGCATCCTAACCACTGCTGTCACTAGGAAGCATATATTTTGGCCTTTACATCTATTCTACTAAGAGCTTCTTATGTTCTAGATGGTTTTCTTTGTGAGGCAGTGAAAAAACATAGTTAAAAACCTGACAAACAACCTCTTCCACACCTGGACTACACCTGAACAGTCATTTTTTATTCTGCATATAACCTTAATTTTCCTGGAACTAAGCCAGGCATTTCTAATGCTAAAAAGCAGACCCAGAATCAGATAATTAGGACTATTTTGTTACCATCTTCAGAGCTCTGAATGGTCTTGTTTGGGCTAATCTCGCTGTAACAGCACATAGGGACTTAGTGATCCTCATAGGCAGAAGCAGAGAGGAAATGCATTTAGAGAAGAATTAGAGTTTGCCCTCATCAGAACTTCATTGGCCTCTTTGTGGTGGGGCATGCTCTTCTCACCCAGGTCCTGATGTCCTACTCAGAAAAGAAGATGCAAGGGAATTCTTTGAGGTATACAGTTGTTTGGTGTAGTTGAAGTTGAAAGGCTCCGTATATTTCAGCTCTCTCAATGGAAAAACCTTTCATCTGAACTGGAGGTTCTCAGAGGATCCTGTGCAGGTGACCCATTCAGTCAAAACTGCCCCACTATGATTGGAAGTACCAAAGGTGGTTTCTGCACCTTGACTTGTTTTCACTTGTCAACATGAGATTCAGTTAAATTATTTTTCTGCTAGAGGAGGTGCAGTCTACCAAGCTGCCACCTGTCTTTAACCCAGTGCTTTTACTGGACTTGTTGTGCCCTATTTCCTCCAATTCACAAGCTATTCATTGTGAATGCTAATAGGATTGGTAGTAACTTGGCATTTGTGTTGATAGTCTTGGAGCAGGAACATTTCAAGTTAGTGTTGTCACTAGACAACCCATACAAGAAGATCACAATCCAGATCTGCAGTTGTGGGAGTAGCTGTCTCATGGTTTGTTGATTCCCAGAGAGGCAGATCTTGACTCCTTTCCCTGCTAGTCCTTTCTTCTCTCCCCCTCCCTCTCTCTCTCTCACTCTTGCCACATGGTCCCACCACCTGCCTTGCACCATCTTCTTTGCTCATCAGAACCTCCCTCCTTTCTTTCAGCTCAGTCACCCAGCAGAAAATCACCCCCTTTTAGCTGCATTAGTTTTCTGCCAGGTTGGCACACTGAATCAGTTCTCAGAGGAGCCTGGGGAGGGTCAGTGTGCATGACAAGTGCCAGAAGTGCCTGGCTGGAAGGAGAGGGAGAGGAGAGGAGGAAATGGAATGGGGGCAGGCCCTTCCCTTGCTGGTGGCTGTGGACCAGCTGAGTGATTGGCTTATCCCATCATGCTGAAGCAGCTGAAAATATGAAGGCACTTTAAAGGACATTTCAAAGTAAACTTTACACTTTATAAGTAATTGATCAGAGAGATTACTCACATTTCATTGCTGATGTTCAAACTCACTGGTAAACTCTGCTTTGTTAATTCACATTATTAACCCTTCTAACTGCAGCTGTTATTACCGAAGACAATAGTTGCAACTTACAGTTAGCAGCCTGGTGCTCACAAAACAGAGTGGTAAGAAAAACAAAGATTAATAAAAAAGCTGACACACTGAAATTAAACTCTGCAATTCAGGTCTTCCATGCCCAGACTTTAATTTATGCCATGACACTTTGTTGTGTGAAAATGTCCAGTAGAGCCAAGACTGTGTTCCTGCTTCAGCCCACCTTTCTGTAATGGGTGTTTTGGCAGAGTAATTTGGCAGCCCTACAGTGCTTGAAAGGCTGTTTTTTTCTTGTGCTTTTTACACACCTATACCCCTTTTTGTTCAAATGAGGTTTTCTTGAAACTTTTAAAAATTTAAACCAACCCTCAACTCGTACTTGTCCAAATATATATTTTAATGGGATATTTAAAATGTTTGTGTAGGCATGGTAATCCCGTCATGTATTCGGGCTAAAAAGTAAACCATCATTTTAATATTGTTTCATTACTAGTATTTGATGTGTGACACAAATTCATGACTGGTTAATGAACAAATGTCAGCATGGCACAACTATTTCTGTTACAGAGCAATCAGTGTCTCAATAAGGGTTTGTTAAACCAGGGTTTAATTGGTTTCCTTCTTCAACAGTTCAGTGAACTAAATGCAATTTATTGTCTTCTCACTTTTTTCTCATTCCTCCTGAAACTTCCCAGTGTTTTCCTCGCTACATCTGTACTGGAACCATGAGCATCTCTTTACTGTTGTCATCTACGCAGCATGATAGATGCACTTGGATGATTTATATATAAATAAAACAAAAACTCTTTGCCCAGAGGAGCCCACGATCAACTGTTTGAGTGCTGCAATTGCTGTCACGTGGGTGGGATTTCTGTGTCCATGTGTTATCAACTCGAAAATTGCGGCTGAAAGCTTTAATTCTGAAGTCAGCTCTGCTGGTGAGGGATAGATCCAGGCCCCGGTTCTGCAGTTGGCTGTGCTGGCCGGCAGCCCAGCGCCTTTGCGGAGCCTGGCAGCGGGCATCACCAGCAGACAGGACGATGCAGCGAGGTCCTTCACAATTGCATTTCGCTTGTTACTGCTACAAGTCAACCTATCTTTTTTTTTTCCCTCCTCTCTGTCTGCAGGAAGGCCTCCAAATCCTCATACCTCGTGGCCCATTCCTGTTTGTGGGGGAGACGTGGGTATTTTCTTTTGGGCAACACTTTCCAGAATTCCTTGGTGCAAAACACTCTGACTGGCATGTTTTGCTGCTAATTGTGCAGTCCTCATTTAGGCAAAATTCCTGTTATCTCCTCTGGGCATTTTGCCCAAGTAGGAAAACAGGATCCATTTTACAACAGTCTGTAAAAATTAGCATCTTCCAGTTTTAACCTGTTTCAAATAGTTCATTGGCTATGAGCAGACATATGTGGATCTATATGGTTAAAAGATATTAACTGGCAGATTTTATGTAGTTAAAATATAACATATCAACATTGTGTATAGTAAAAAAAAACTATCCCTTGATTTATGAGTCTTTGCTGATATATTGAACAGTATGGGCCAGAATATGTGATAGGTATTGTAGTAATTATGTATTACAGAGTTGTATAGCTTTTTGAAACAGCAAAATGTAAAATGTGTATTTAAAGACTTTGGTCACCTATTGGGAGTGATGTTAATTATGATTTGTGAATTATTTTCTGCATGAAATCACAATCTTTACAATAACAATACATAGATTATGAACTTCTCAGAAAACCTAATGCCTGTGGGTGATATTTTGGTTGTTTAAGTACTGTCATTCTGGCAGAGCATTAATTTAGATTTTCATGCTCTAGTCAGCACCTTGGATGTCCTTAGAGTCTTACACTTGGATTAAAAATACATTGAATTCATCAAGCATATTGTTAGTAAAATGAACTTGGGACTTCCCTGTTGCAAACCCAGTTTTATGGTTTTCTGATTCTAAATGACCTAAGAGAAAAACAGAAATGTTTGCAATTTTGTGGTATAAACCTTTTCTCCCTAGCCTTGTGCAGTTTTGAATCTCTGAAATAAACTGTGTGTAAATAGCTATTGGGCTGGTTTCAGTATTGAAAATTGATCCTATTCCTTCTCCAAATGTGTCAATAGCAAGGCCACCACTTCCTGGAAATCATTAAGCAGAGTGGATCAGATATGAGCTGGTTCAATCCCAGATATGGATATTTGAAACGTTTCTAAATGAATCTACAGAAAGTTCAAAGCTCACAAACCCAAGGTCTGTCACCCACACACAAAAAAATCCTAGCTACAAGCAGGGGAAGATCAGGAAGCAAGAGAAATAAGGAGAATTTGCACCAAAGAACATTCTATTATGGTACAAAAGAAATAAATCTTATGTGTATGAAAATCATAAGCTTTAAGATTTGGAGAGAGTTGTGCAATTGACAATCAAATGGAGCTTAAAGGAAATTATGAGGTTTTACACTAAAGTCCTGAAATAAAGAAAGTAATATTTTACAGCAAAAAATTGCAAATGTCGAGATTAAATCATAAGACTTTGCACCATTGAGCTACTAGCTAGCTCTATAGCTTCTTCAGTTCTTAACACAGAAAAAGACCAACTTTCATGGTCAATAAAACTTAAGAACTTTAGAAATACATTTAGTGACATAAATCATATATTTGTGACTTTTCCTCCTCCAATAGCTAATTATGGAAAAAAATATTGAATATGTGAACTCTGTGGATGCTAACCTATTCTTGCATTTGTTTTCAGGCTCATTTTTAATCACTTTTGTTTATTCCAAGGAAATAATACTAATTTTTCAATTTAAAAGGCAGTGGCTGCTGCAAATGAACAGAACAGGGTGGGGTTTTGTCTGTCTTACACGGCAGTGAGATCTTGAGTAGATATACCTTGGATCGAGCAAGCCAAACCAGATTTAGAAGTGGAAAATCCAGAGCTCAAATGCCTAAACTGCTTCCTCCAGTCCAAAGCTGGACAGGTGGCAACCCAGATTGAATCAGTAGTTGTGGGAATGATTTGATTCACAAACAGGGTTATAAAATTTTATATGGAGGTGCCAGTGAAAGTCACAAGATTGTAGAGCAAAAGACCTTATTCACATAAATTACCTGAATGGCTATGAAGCATAAAGGAGATAAATTGAACAATATTGCCCATACTTAGTTTACAGGCATATGGTACATTGCTTCACATGATATACATGCTAACTATGGGCATATTTGTGAACCCATAGCATAACATTGATACATACCCCCTAAATAATTCAAAGAAGGAAACAGTTGCCTGTTCTCAGGCATATGAATTCACACATATGGCTTATGCATTTTACTACATAAGGAAAAGTTTTTGTTCATGAACTTCTCTATCTTTCCTCATGCAGTATCAGCTGGTCTAATATGATATATCACCTTTCCTTACAAGACTTACTTCTTTTATTACAGACTTGTGTCACACATACACGTTGGGCATCTTTATGAGGAATTAATGTTGGTAAGTGTAGGGGCATTCAAAGGAGGATATGGATTTCTGGAGGGGGAGCCTCTGCTGGCACCTGGCAGTACAACACACATAGTTCACATCTGGCACGAAAACAAATTTTTCTTTTTATAGCTAGCTCCACACCTGTACCATATGTAAATACATATAACAGCAAAATATTTCCAGTCCTGTCTACCCAGCTGATGCATAGATCTCAGCGGATTCTGAGATATAAACTTCAATTTGGCCCCCAGTCACTTAGTGGACACTGCCACCAGCAGCTCTGACACCGGGTTATTTGTTGTTGCTGTTTGCTGTCCCTGTTTGCACATTAATCCAGTGACAATTAGGTGTCAGCGAGCGTTGTTTCTGCTCACTGATAGCCTTGGGCTCTGCGCTTGAAGCCCTAATCAGGAGTGTAAACTCTGCTATATTTCAATTTGGAGAAGCGCTCTTCCGCTAAGAGGCCCCTGGCACTGCGATAAATAAAACGCCTATTTACTCTATTGCCACACTTAGACATCTAATGCACTTACTACCGGCCCCCTAATCATGGCCCACAGTTAAATCCGCCTATAAATCACTCCATTCTCATCCTGCAGATTAGTGAAGCCATTTTCCCCAAACCCCACAATGAGCACTGTTTCCTTTTCTTGTTAGTCAAAAGCGAGATGATTTTTATTAGGTTAAAGACAAGCTCACAGATGGTAAATTGTGCGGAGGGAAATAAGATGAAGAGTCCTGTGGCCCAGTGGGGGTGGCAGGTGGGACAGGGCGGGCTGCAACTCTGGTAGGCATCATCCCACACTAGTGCATCATACCCCCAGTAGGGCAACATCCCACAGAGCCGGGCGACATCTCTCCACACATTGCACAAAAGGGCAGCAGCCCACAAGTGTGACGAATGTGTCTGGCCTCAGCAGCCATCAGGGCAGGCAGAGGGGAAAAGGCAGTTGTGGGCTATCTTTCCATTTTCTATCACCCACTGCTGGGTTTATCTGCAGAGGCTCCTGGTTGTGCATAAATGGGGCTGGCACAGAATAAGTTCTGGAGAAACAAACAGATGCCATCGATACATTCCCACCAGGAACAGTCCAGCTTTATCCTCCACAGCACTGCTACGCACAGTGGGAGAAAACACACGCTGATGCAGAGAGCATTTAATACAAACAGCTTGGATAACCTTCGTTATATGCCTTCAGAGAAGTAGCACTACCTTGTGTTCAGCTGTTCTAGCATAGCCAGGTACCTAATGTAACTGCAGTGAATTATACAATACATTTTGCAATTATTTTTTCAGTGGCTGGTAAGGAAGAGATTCTGGGATTTTTAAAAATAGGTTCATTATTCTCGACCATTCACTGAATAATTTCTGTAGAACAATTTCCAGTCTTATTCAGGTGAAATTTGTTGCAAATATCTGATATTTAAAATTCTACCTGGGTTAATTGGTTCCATAGGTCATGTGCTTGTCTGCATATCTTTGATTGAAGGAGCACTGTGCTGAGATATAAGATTTTTTGTGCAACAACTAAAATAAATTCGAAATGCATTATCCATAAATATTCTGTGATGCCTGCTTAAATTTTGGCACAAGGTCCTGCTAGCAGGTCTCTGCATTAGGAGGACAACAGAAAGCAACAAAACAGAGGAGCAAATCACAGCCTGATCAAAAGCCTGTAAGTGATTCAAAGAAATCACTGAGGAATCCTTTTATTTTTACAGCATCAGTCTGTTACCCTTGATATGTGGCAGAATTGCGTCCCCTTTCTGGGTAGGGAAGCTTTCACATTATACGCTCATGTAGAAGCCATCCAGAGGGATGTCAGAGATTTACATCACCCACGGAACACGATTTACATCATACGTGGACATGCACCCATATGGGCCATTGAGGGGGAAGCGGCAGCTGTCATCGTGCGGAGGCCCACACCACCACAGCCTCGGCAAATTGACCCTCCAGCACCGAGTCCCTGCTGCATCTCAGCATCCTCCGGGATAAAATTCAGCCCCTTTTCTCAGCCTTCTCTCCCAGCTCCTTACTTTTCAGGTTCTAAACAGGATGGATTGCAGTGAAGAGCTCCCTGTAATCTCTCTTTAACCATTTCCATATGACAACTGCTTTGGATCCCCACAGCCGAATGAAAAGGCCAGAAGCCTTGGCTCTGCTGGGGGGGTTGCCCCTGGGGAAACATATGTAAACAAAGCCCAGCTCTGTAGCCTTTTGCACCTCTCTCTCTTTTCCCATTCTTGCTTGGATCTCAGGTGGAATTAAAGGGATTAAAGCTGAGCGTAAATGAGGCGAGTGTGTAAAATGACTCCTTTCTGAACCAAACGGCATGTTCCGTGCTGAGGAAATGAGATGCCCATTTAAATCTCATCCATCCACCGCCTGTGGCCACCACCATGTACCTGCCTACTTAGCCCAAGGGTTAATTAATTGAGGCTTCAATGCACTATTGCAAGAGCATTATTGCATTTGATACTCTACATCTGTGATTTAAAACTCTTTCAGTCCCTTGTCAGCAAGGGAGGGTTTTAACTAGGAAATTAGCATTCAGATAAGGGTACGCTCTATTTGCTTCTGAAAGGAAGGAAATATTAAGGATGCTGGTGCACAAACCAAGCTGTAATATCCTGTCCCATCCTAGAAAGGGCTCTTGGGCCCCACTTCCCAAGGGGACACTCCGTACAAGGGGAATAGAACATAGAAAAAAGGAATTACAATTTTCAGTGGAAATGTCATAAAGTAGAAAATGGATGACCAATTGTGGTTGATTTTTCAGAAACTTCTCCTTGTTCCATGATAACTATATGTTTCCTGTCCTGACACCTGGCTCATTTTAAATACCCTATCACCCAGCCAGCTTATATCCATACTATATTTCAGCCTTCTCATGGAGTTCGAATATTAATATTACTCCCCACCTAGTTAAGAAGATGTTGCAAATAACATTTATTTTCTCTAAATAAACATTATAAAAAATAATCATTCTTTACTTGCATTATATGTCCTTGCATTATACTCAATGGCATGTGTTTGTAACCCTCAATCATCAAAATGAAACACACATTTTCCAGCAATAAAACACAATAGTTTGGGATATGAAGTGACAAAAGAAGTATCCAACTGAAACAGCAGGAAGAATTAAAGGTAGAAAGAATGCAATTTGCTCAGCCTTGAGTCTAGCTACCAAACCTCAAAACGGTGAGGAAAGTGAAAGCCATGCATGAGCTGTGGTGATTGACACAGCAGGTTCCCTTGCTGCAAATTTCTCATTGTAAGAGGACAGCTTAGTTCACATGGAGCTTCATTCCTGTCTCTTTTGGAAAGGACCACTTCTGCAAGAAGAAATTCAGAAATAGGGCCTAATGGGTTTAATAAAGAATCATGCCAAAATCACTGCACGCTCCTGCTCTGCCTCTCCAGTCCAGAGATAAAAATCTAGGAATGGGTTTGGCCAAGCAAGAGGCCTGGAGTGAGATGGACATCAAAAACCGCCTGCACCAGGTCCATAAGGCATTGTGCCTTGGAAAGATGGAGTTACGAGGCACAGTGGGATGTCCCACCAAATAACTGCTATTGCCATTTGCTGGTATTGCAATGATTGATCTATTTTGAAGAGTGCATTCCCTCTCCGGGATGTCACATCATTTTGTTGAAAATGCAGGTCACAACTATGCCCTCTTCTTCCACTCTCCTTGGGGAATCAGTGTGGCCCTGTGACGTTCAGTGTGTCTGCACTGGCTGTCACTGGAGCATGTCACGGGATGAAGCACAGCAGCTGTGTGTCCAAGCACAGCAACAGTTGCATGGATATCTAAAACAGGAAGTGCAGATTAACTTGTCCAGTTGAAACTACACGGGGAATTTAGGAAGACAGAATGCAATCAGCCAGGACACTGAGGTTAACACAGTTAATCTTGTGGAAAGTGCAATGGGACCTTTAATAACTGCAACTGGTCAAGGCCTCAGTTTTATGTCTCATCCCAAAGATGGCACTTCCCGGTGTTTGGTGGTGCTGTTGTGGCTGGAGGAGGGGAATAGTGCCACCTACTGCAACAGCATCACCTCTCACAACACCTGGGCTCACCTGAAAAGTGTCGCCAGCCTCCTGGATTGTCTGAAAAATGAGAGTGCTAATTAAAATTTTTACTGGTTTTCATTTATAGGTGGTTTGTTCTTCCTTAGGACCCCTTTCATCTATTAGCTATGATGTCTGACCTTGGCAAGAAGAATTGTTAGTTGGGGGATAGCCAAGCAGCGTCTCTGAGGGCTGATCTATTATCCCACCAGGCACGGGGATGGGAGCAACTGGTGCTCTTTTTGACCAAGTCGTGTCATTTTGTTTGAGCTTCTTGACAGACAGCTCTTGAGTACTTCACAGGGCTAATTGTCATCGACTTAAGAAGCTTGTTAGATGTTTGCACAAAGATTTTTATCCATTCAACAATTAATCTTTGAACTACGGAGCTTAATAAGGCACTATGAACTTCACTGTGGTATTTTAACAAAGCACTGAGATTGCTATATGCAGTTCAGGTTTATGAACAATGACACAGGACTTTATTTAGCAGGAGGCAATCTATCCACTGTAAATCAAATATCTCTAAGCCAGCCTCAGAACAGTGGTGGGCATAAATCAATGTGTTGTCAAGCAGGCCATATCTAGTCTTAAAGGCATATGTCTGTTCTGTATCTTTCTTTGATCTGTGGGGCATACACAATGCTTTACTACAAAGAGCACTTCATTAGCCCAAGTTCCTTAGTGTAATCACTGTATTCCTGGATATCTCTTCAAAGTGGGAGCGCTGTTAAAATTCTCTAAATATGTGCATATTTTCGGATACCCACTGATAGTTCTGATATTCTACCCACGGTGCAGAGGGTACCTGCACAAATGTTTTGGTGTGAGGAATACTGCAGAAGGTTTAAAAGCAACAGGAACATGGTATATTTACTCTCCTCAGACACCAAAAAGATACAAGCTCCTGTGTGTGCACTATGTATTTGTTACAGAGCTTAAAAAAAGATGTAATGATTAAAACCAGAGGTGTGATTTAAAAACTGAGGAGTAAGGTCTGGTCCCACAAAGGCTTAAATATGTTCTCAATTCTGACAGAAAAATAGAGGACCTTGAGGAAGCTCATGTTATATGATTGTGTGTTTAGATACGGTGTGATTAACAGAGAAGAAACTAAAATATGTTATCAGATGAAGGTCTACATCTTGTGGCATTATCAAGCGCAGGGCAGAGAGGAAAGTACCTAATACTCCAGAGATGAAATGGTTTCATGAGAGCCACACCCCCAAAGTTGCCTTTTTAGAAAGTGTAATAGGACTTTTTCAGTTTCATAAAGTATCTTGATAACTGGAAAGTGCCAGTTAATGGTACAATGTTCCAACTATGAATTTTACAAAGATTAATCTACCCCTTTAGGATCCAAAGGAGCCAATCAAAGGCTGCCCAGTCTTCAATATTTTACAGTCTCTGTGGGCACAAAGCTCAGCTGAAACTACCATTCAACATCCTAAACTGTCATCTTCATCTTCTTCTAGCATAAAAATACATATTTTTCCCCATAATAAAGATTTTTTATAATAGCAATAAAGTAACTCTTGAGAACATGGTTGTCTTGAGATAGCTTAACTGTGTGTGGTACCTCATAACACCCTGGGGACCCAGCCACCTCATAATAACCTCTTTCTTTACCATGCCTTGCTTAATTAGGGAGTGAAGCCAAAAGGTCAATGCAGGATAAAAATGTAAATCTCAAAGTTTTCATGTGGACCCTAACTCCATATCATAAAATATATATAGAGTGTTCATCACAAAGCTTAGTACATTAGCAGATAGAAAGTGTAATGTTTTATGTTCTCAACATTTTAGTGTTTTAGTGAGACAACAAATAAAAGCCTTATGTTTTTCTGGATAAAATTATGTCTTTCTTCTGCAAAGGAAAATTAGTAAGTTATTTATTTATTCTCTATGCAAGAAATCTTCTTTAACCTTGTTTTTGTCTTTTAAAAATATGACATATATGATAAATATAATAGTTTTAGAGGATTTGGGTGTACCTTACCCTTCCTTTATTTTACCCACATATACCAAATACAGTGCATGCCACCCTGGAGAGACAGACAATATGTTACTACAGTCTTCTCATGGTTATTCCAGTTCTCCAGTGAAAAAAAACCCATAATTTCACTTCCAGATCTTATTATTTCATTTGGGTATTTATGTCATAATCAACAACACGTTTCGGTTGTTTTTCTTGTTGGTTCTTTCATCATTTGCTGTGCTGCTTTTCAGTTGCCTCCTGATAAAAACACACCTGCATTCAAATGGTATGTATTTCTGACACTGTTAGATACATATGTAAATTCCTGTCTCAGTTCTTAACCTGTTTTTATCGTAAGTGATGGTGGCAAAACAGTAAATCTTCCTTTAGCTTTTAGTAACAGAACATTCAGATTTCATTTATGGATTCAATAATCAATGTAACAGTGGGATTCTGTTAGGGATCCAATTATGTATTTTTTCCCTTCTCTGATTCTAGGTAAATAAATGGACAAGACATATGTTGCCCTTATGACATTTGACCAGCTGATCTGGGTTTAGATCAGATGGGCAATATAAGAAATACAATAATTTTGCCCCTCAGATCTTAATTCCCCCTCTTTAAAATAGCAACAGTATTCTAACAAAGCATATTTGCTGTCAGAATGCAGGTACATGATTTTGCTGGATATTCAATTGTGAAAAATTTCTTATTTTCATTTTTTTATAGCATCATTGCTGTGAGTGACACGCTATCTGTACCAGAACCCAGAAGACATTTCATTAGGCAGTATATTGAAGTATGTAGCTGTTTTACAGATTGGCTCAAAAATAAGAGAATGTACTTTCCCTTTTGGTTCAGTTACATATTAAGGAATAAACAGCTACCTTTACAATTTTTATATAGGTTTTCCTGGCAGCCAAAGTTGAGTGAATGTAGCACTCTGTCTACGTTTATATGCTTGTTTCATCTATTATTCAGATACATTTTTTATATAATACTTTTCATAACGAGTTGTGGTTGAGATGTTCTACACCATTTTTGTATGAGTCAAAGAACAGGCAGTTCGAGAATCTACTTCCAAGGTGTTAGTTACCTTGCCCTATCCAGTCTAAATGTTCCTTCAACTCAAAATCTTTAGATCCTTCAAAATCAAATTCCTGTCTGTGTTCACAAGCACAATGGACTGCAGTGCATAAGCACTTTTAATGGACCTCAGCTCTGAGCTGAAGGAGGCCTCATTCTGTTCTATCACCCTGTCTCAGTTTCCATTTTGTGTCTTCTCTAAATTGTTATGCAGTGTGATAATTGTTTCTTATAGGGTGGGCAATTACTCCAATGGAAACTGAAATGGTACATCAAAGAGTTTGGAAGAGGCTCCTTGTTATCAGCTGCGGGGTTGGTAGCAGCAGAGAAAGCTGGCAGTTGCCTGCTGGAAATCTGGAAATTCTACGGACTCTCTGGAACTCTCCATTCAACCCACAGAGTATTTCAGCCCTTGCCTGCAGATTTAACATTGAAAAAATTTAAAAAGGTAAGCTGTGTACCTTCCATTCTGCTGGGTTTGTGTTCTGATGTGCTGACAAGCAGAAATATTCCAGTAATGCTAGAAGAGTTTAAGTCTTGTTGTTAATTACAGCAAAAGGTAGAAGACAGCTGGAAGGAAGACTTCCTTCTGTTCCCCAAACAGAAAAGAGAGTAATGGTGCTGGAAAAGTAAAGCACCTAAAAATTTACCACAAAACCCCTCAAGACACTTCAAACACGAACACATACGCACACATACACATCTATATGCACTTCTTGAAAGGATCTTTTAAAAAGGTGTGAACATCCTCCTGGATTTCAGCTAGGGCAAACTGTTCCAGAAATTGACAGGATATTAGACCACAAAATTATTTTCCTATAATTTTATCCTCATCTCTTGTTTTAGAAAGAACAAAAACAACCAATAACATTGTTAAGCAGGAAAAAATGAAAGAATAATGCCACACCAGCGCCAAGATCCCTCTTCCCACACTTTGTTTTCAGGGGTTAAAAAA
>VZTN01026987.1:0-12893 GCA_013400515.1 Erpornis zantholeuca | reverse complement strand
ACATCAGTGGAGCTTTCTTCACCTGGGAAAAAACAGGTAGGGAACCATTCACAATTGCTTAAAGAAAGTAATGCTCCTAAGTAACAATAAACAGGCTGATATAATATAGTGTAAAACATCTATATAGTAAGAGAGGGAACAGAAAACATTTGTTTTAAAAGATGTTTAAAGATTTTTTTTTGGCGCCAGTGCAAAATCAATAGCTGATGACTTACCTTCAATTGTAAGAAAAAAAAGAGGAAGAGCAGAAATGTCTCTGCCAAATACACAAAATGCTCATTTGGCTTGTTTTCCTTTTTATCTATGTATATATATTTTTTTTATCACTGGTGTTCCAAAAAGATTTAAATACCAATTAGTGTAATTTTTGCCTCATATCCCATGAACTTGGATAGGAATTTCCCTCATTAACTACCAAAACACTAGATAATGTTGAGTAGGAGCATATTCTGTACTTCATCTAGCTCAAAGTTATTTTTAACAATGCAGATATCACTGCCTGTAGTGGCATTTGTAAGTCTACAGTGCACACCAGTGGAATAGAGTAGTACATGCATTTTTCCACTATTTTGAGTATAATGTAAAATTGTTTTGTAAATATTCCATCTTATTTAACTCTTAAATGGTCAGAAAAGCACATCCTTCAGTGATCATAAAGACAGATGTAAGATTTTGAGGAAGATTTACAATAAGTCTAAACAAGAATGTTTTATTGTACATAAGATAAAATGATCATTCTAAAACCTAACAGCCTTGCTTACTCCAATTCTCCTTTTACAAACACACCAAGGATTTGCTCTGTCTTCCAAAGTCCAAACACCTAACTAATCAAACTCAAAAACTTTTTGTGTTTCTCAGACTGTTGGTTAATCGATCTGTAAACTAAACTGTATCTGACAAAATTGGATACCCCATTTCTGGGGACATTCAACAAGCAATGTTACGGATGTGAAAAGTTTCACGTTCTTCAGGGAACGGAAATATCCCTAGTTTTTCCAACAAAGTTTACTTTAAACTCAAGTATATCTAATGTCAACACCCTTATTTACTCGATAGTCCTACAGGCAACCTTTGTCTTTCTGTGGATTCTCACCTAAACACCATAATAATGTAATTTTTCACTGGGTAATTGCTTTTCTGTTTTTAAAATAACAAAGTATTTTACAAATTTTAAAATAACAAGGTAATTTTTAACAGGAGAAGGGAATTCTTAGAACAGAAAAGGAAATTATCAATTACAACACCAAATGCAACTTTCTGTGGTATCTGTTAAAATGCTCTAATTTATGACCCCAAACAGGACGAGATCAATGCTAGTGTCACACAAAGCTGCCTATAATGCTCATGGTTACTCTGATAGTAAATTTTCCCTTTACTACCTTTTTTAATTAATATGTTGAAAACTTATTTACAACTTCCAAATTCATAAAGAGTTGATAATTTTTTAAAATTATGATCAGCAAGTTCATGAAGGCTTTTCATAATCAGTTTGTTCCAAGGTGAGTAAATACTCATCTTTTAATGAAAGTAAGTAAATTAATTACTTACTGGGAGCACTAACAATCAAGTCTTGGCAGCTGTGAAGTTTTGAACATTCCACAAAATCTCTCCAACTTCCAAAAGGCTAGAAGAGCTATCCAGTCCTAAAAATGGCATAATTTGCAGTGGCACTGTCACTGGAAAACCCAGCAATTTTTTTCATACTCATAGTGGGACTGCTAGGCAATCTACCAAAGGAAATATCACATTTGTTTAGTCAAGGACATGAAAATAATCTAGATGTAATGACTGATCTGCTGTTACTCTAGAAATTTCTTTGTGATTTAGTATTGCAAGTGTATATAGGAATCAGATGCTGTGCTTAGCCTAGTACATGTCTGCACTTCCCTTTATTTCACTTTCAAATTTTTCACTGTTAAAAATCTTGTACAGTGTTCCAGCATCCACTTCTCAATAGTAATATATAGTGAGTGATATTCACACACGTGTTGTCAACATACAAGGTTTGGTTTATTTTAGTAGAGGGAGAGTTTCCACTTACAAAAAAACCCCCACTAATATAAATAATTTCATTCACATTAGGCAGATTCATCCAGTTCAGTGTTTTACTCTAATTTAAATATGAGATTTATGCCATAAATCTCAGAAGATGAGAAGAATGCTCAAAATATTACCTCCTGTTAGCAATTAAAGCAATTGAGCACATTCCCAAGAAAAATGCAGCAGCACATATATGTAGGCATGCACATGCAAAAATATTATCTACCAATTTCCAATGAATTCTCAGCAAATTTTTACTTTCTGTTCTATTTCTCGTGACAGTGCCATAAAGCATTTCACAAAGATTACATTTCTTAAGCAAAACTATAAACTAAATCTAGATTTCCTCTGTTTTGCAGAAGTATAACAAGATAAAATCCTACTTAACGAGCAAGCAGAAAATAAAGAACTAAAATCTGAAGGAACTCAAATATGAGAGATAGATGTTCATTGGTTGCAGTGTTTGTTCATCTGTGAAGGAAATTCCATTTACATATGCATCACCTATTAACTAGAATTTGAGATTTAATAGACTGCTTGTAATCTTTTCCAGAACATGAAAGAAAACAAATTAAATTCCCTCCATGATTCCAGATCTGAGATGTTAAATTCATAGGACATTTTTAATTCTCTCTATATATTTAGTCATATAGACACACATTTTGAGTTTTGTTGGATCAAGGAGATCCTCAATTCATTGTCCTGAAAGCTAAAACCTGTAAACTGCAACAGAAATTGTTATTCTTCTTGTTCTTTGTTATTCTGAGTTGATGGACTCAGATTGAAATGAATTAATTTCCTAACACAAATCCTACATAACCAGGCAATGTTCTTAAATTACTCTATAAAGGCTGATCTTCTATGTAAAAGCACATTGCTTTCTGTCATCAGGACTCCACCAAGAGTGCCCTGCTGTGCTAAATCATTCTCCTGACACATCTAGTTCTCCTGAGTATTAGGACAAACCTTTGTTGTTCTCCAAGGCCTGACAGCTTTATTTGACTCCTTTGTTTACCTGTCAGAGTTGCCTCCCATGGGATCCTTCCCAGCAGTACCCTGACTAAGCCAATATCCTGCTCTCCTTAGGTTCAGGGTCTGTACTCTGCTGCTCATCTTTCTTCTTTCAGGACTACCAACACTGGTATGTCAAAGTTACCACAGATGAGGAAATTATTCATCATCACATCCCCAATTAGTTTCCTTCATATTAGTCAACAGCAGATCCAGCTATGCATCACCACTTGTTGGCCCTTTGGATACCTTCAGCAAGAATTTATTCATTAAATCCCACTGAAATCTCTTTGATTGCATCAGCCATTCTACCTTTCTAGCATCAGCCATTCTACCTTTCATGGGTACAATCACCCATGAGAACTGTGATTTACAACTCAGAGATCTGAGTTCTTTAAGCACTATTTGTTTCCTTATCAGGTGGTCCGTAACAAATTCCTACCACAATGACATTGGCCTCTCCTCTGATCCTGAGTCACAAGTTTGATTACCCCCCCATCCTGCTGGAGACCTCAAAATTGCTGAGGGCAAATTCCGTCCCCTCAGCCCTTCCATGTTTCTGGAAGTCCTTCATAGTGCTCCAGTTGCATGAACTTGGCATAGTATTTGAATTTTTCCAAAAATATTGTAGTTCTGTAACCACCAAGAGCTTTAACTCTCCTTGCTTTTTCCCCAGGATGTGTGCATTTCTTTACCAGCACTTGAGATGGGTGTCCCTTTACATTGTTTTATCATTCCTGAATTCTTTCTTGCTCCTATCAACCTGTGCCCTGAGCTTTCTGCCTGACTACCACTTCTTCATTTCACTGTGGTCTGTAATCTCTCATTGCCTCCTTTCCTAGTTCAAAGCTCTCCTCATTATGTTACCCAGCTGGTAGGATCAAAGAGAAAAGAACTGGGTCCCCATGACCTCAACCCCAGAGCTATGTCATCATTCCCAATATGTCCCTAGCTGGTGCCCATGGGGATGAGTAGTAGTGCACTAGTCTAGGACTGGACAGACCTTGGCAATCTCTCTGCAATATTCTGGCTCCTGGCTCACAGCAAACCACACAACTCTCAAAAAAGCAAGTGGGGAACACAGGGGTTTCTATCCCCACAGGAACAAGTCTCTGAATACTGCCACTCACTTCTTCCTCCTGATGTTAATGCATGGTTTGGGTTAAAGCTGGCTCTGATGCCTCACAAGTCATGGCTTTCTTCTCTTACTTCACTATCAGGAGTTTGAACCTTTTGAACTGCAGATCTGGAAAAAGAGCCATCCTCCAGTTGCTGGAGGACATACATTTCCAGCCCTCTTACTGGGGGATTCTATTCACTGTGAGACTCACAGCCTCTGCCTGCCCCTTCCATGTGGTTCAGACTTTCTTACCTCTGGGTCCCTGTGCAGATTCCTGTTAATCTTCTCTTTGCCTTCTCTGATCCTGCCCAGCCTTTCTTCCTTGTCCAGGTCAATGGGGACAACCCATTTCTTCAGCCAATTTCTACACCTTTTGTGGGCAGGGACACTGATCTACTGCTCCAGCCTCACAGGAAGGTATCGGGCTGCCTGCAGCCCAAGGTCTGGGCACCTGCCCCATCCCTCAGCAGCTCTGAGCCGAGCTCTCTGCTGTGCCAGCAGCAGCACTCCCAGCTGGTGGTGGGGGCCATGTGCCAGGCTGGGCTGCTACAGCTGCTCCTGTGTCTTGTGCTTCCATCAGCCTCTTCCCAGCCCCCTCCCACAGGCAGACTGCTGGACAAGCCACTGCTCCCCACAGACACAGGACGTGTGCTGGGCCTGCCAGGTGCGCCTGAACGTGGCTTTCCCTAAAACAGGAGTTTCCTCTCTTGGCTACAGCCTAGATCTCAGGGGGTCCCCATCACTTCTGAGGATTCTTTCTCCCTCCTTGCCAGGTTGATACTCCCACCATGCCCACTTGGTAACACCCTGGGATCTTTAATGTAGCAAGGCTTCCCTGAACATCCCTTTGTCCCACATGGGCCCCTTCTCCCTGAACACAAGCCCCCTGGACCCTGTTCACACATTGCTGTACATCAGGGCCACCAGCCTCTCCACACATGGGGATGGGCACCAGAACCTGCCTCCTCTGGCCAGTCCCTTTTTGGAAGCCTGTGGAGCCACCCCAGTGCCACTCCCACAGCTCCCCAGCACCAGTGCTGCCATGTCAGCATCCAGGGCTGAGCTTCTCCACACACCCTCATCAGGACCCTCTCATCAGGCTACACAGAATAATAGTTGATAACTGGTGGGTTTATCACATTCAGAAACCCTGGATACAATTTTCCTCTTAGTTACAACACAGGAAATCAGAAGTCTAAATTTTTGTTCTTACTCCATGTGATAACAACGTAGTGCTAATTTACCTGTTTCAGGCTTTCCAGCTTGGTTTGCCTCAGTTCTTCATATTTCCATTTCCAAAGAAATAATTCATTTTCCATCTTTTCCATTTCTTTCTCCAGAAATACATTCATTCTGAAAAAGTGTTTTAAAATTTAACATTGCACAATTATGAAGCTGACAGAAGACAAATTACTTTGAATTTCCTTCTCATAGCTTAAGTTATACTTTGGTGCCCCTGTGAATGGTATATCTTGACTTTATTAAAGACCTCTATTATCATCACAAATTATTCCAGAAGACTTACCAAAAATAGTAGCTAAAGAGAAAACAAAAATCCAGTAGTACAGAATTAAAACTTTAAATGAAATAAAATTTGAGAATAAACTGAAGAAAATTTGACTTCAGTTAGTGGTTCAGGTCACCTAATCGATCACAAGTTAATGAAGATCCTCAAAGAAAAGGTGTCACATCACTTGTATTTGGTATAAACAGAAGAGGAAACAAACATATGCAGGGGAAAATGTACACTATAAAGACAGTACAGAAACCACAGATGACTGATGTTAAATATTAAAAACATTATTAAAATATGTATACTTCATGTTTCAAAAATAATTGTCCTGGAAGAAAGTGCTAGAAGAATTTTAGGAAAATGTATTATTTAGCTCAGAAGTACTTTGCCTGTAAAATGAGAAAAATATGAAATAGTTGAAAAGAAAATTCTAATACTGTGAATTAAAGAAACTACCATGTGCCACAGTAGTTATTTTCTATTCTAATGGAGGCTAATGGAATTTTTCAAACTTTTTATAAAAGATGTTATTGCCAGGCTTACTAGAACTATATTTTGAGAATATTTGATTTAAAAATTCATCTATTAAAGCAACATGTATTGATGGAATTTGTCTGGGACATTTCTATGCAGCAGACTGCAGGCTTGCACAGATAGCAAGAGTTGCCACTGACTGGACTGACTCAGGTCCTGGAAGAGATGTCAACTACATTAATAGAGCAATCCACTTTAGTGAAATATCTTCTTCTCTCTTCTTTTATTACTAAACCTAATGCATTTGAATCAGGGGTCTCCTTTTTCTGCCTAGATTTAGCATATAGCACAACTTCTCTTAGCAAACACCTATAACTCCCTTAGCATTACAGTAATAAAATAAACATCATTACTCACAAAGCAAAGTGGAGCAAGATGTATTTCATGCATTTAAACTCAACAGTTTTTCTTCTAAAGTAATGGGATATCTCATTGGAATATCATGTCTTCATTGGATAACTAAGAGAATTATTAAGTGGGACATTTTATACCAAGAAAGTGAAAGCCTGAAAGATGACATTCTAATACTTTGAATAATAGCCTATTAACTGTACTGAATGCAGTGAAAGTCCTCAGAAGTCTGAAAAGTAAGAGAGGATTGTCCAGTATGTAGTGCTTATTTAGAAGACACTAGTTTTGTTTCATGTTATAGTACTTCTTAAGTGAGATCAGGTCCCTCTGATACTACAAAATGAATGATCCCGATTAGATAGTTTATTATTTAAAGAAAACAAATAGTGGGAGAAAGAATATAGCAGAGATCAGAGAAGCAGTTTATTACTAGCTGAAAAATCAAGGTCAGAGCATTTGTAGCGGATCTTGTAATGAGACGTTTTAACTCATCATCTAATTAAATCACATAATTACACAGAATGGTTGAGGTTGAGGTTGAGAGGGACCTCTAGAGGTCACCTGGTGCAAACCCTCTGTCAAACAGGGTTGCTGAGAACTGGTTGCTCAGGGCCATGTCCAGATGGCTTTTAATTGTCTCCAAGGATGCAGACCCAGCAACCTTTCTGCAAAACTGGTGCCAGTGTTCAGTGATCCTCACAGAAAAAAAGGATTTTTTGTCGTTTAGGCAGAGCTTTCTGTATACATTGTCTATGTCTTCCTGATGCCTTAAATGGCTACCTAGAAACAGAGACTACACAGGAATAAAGGATGCACACTCTGGGCTCCAGAGGCTCCTGCCTCAGTGTATCCCAAAATGGACAACAGGTCACGAGTTCTTCACACTTTTATATCAGCATAAATTCACCAACCAGACCCCAGCCAATGATGGAATTTCCCCAAGCTTGCCCCCCTCTCTCCAAGATGATGGTTTACAGTTCTTGGGCCTAGGACAATCTGGGTGTCCTTGGAGAGCAAGGTAGAGAGGCTTTGTTATGTCTATCTTAGCATAAGAGAACAGCACTTAACAAGCTACAGGAAACTTCAGAGTTACACTAACAGTACTGGATTTGAAAAATATAAAAGTTAAAACCTAAGGCATCATACCCAGCCAGCCTTAAGCAGTTCCCCTTTGATGTTATCAACTGGCAGTGGGCTAGTTTGTGAGATTTTGGTTTTAAAGAAAATTAACACTTTAAAGTTCCAACCAGAACAAATTAAAGCCTTAAAACTAGAAGACATTTAGATGAGAACACTGATCCAAAAGATGACAAAAGGTAGCTATTTTAAGCAAATGATTATGTAAAATGCTGAGCAACTCATAAGGTTTGTCATTTCTATTCATGTCAATGGCACCCCAAATATGTAGTGGATACGAGCCATCAGTACCTGGTAGAGGATATTGGTGTGTGATTTTACATTGCAAACCCAAACCTGATATTTTTTGAAAGTCAAAACATAAACTTTCATCTCTTTACTTCTATATTTTTTTAGACCTTCTTTCTTTTTGCCCTTTGCAAAGCCTGGTCCGTGTGCATAAGACTTTGTCAACATTACTGATGATAGCTCTAAGCAGAATGCAATAAGCAGAAGTCTTCTCAGGGTGAAGAAGCAAAACATCTTATGGAGACATTAGTTAGGAAACGAAGTAGGTTACTACTTGGTAACTTAGTTAGGGGCAAGTCCAAACACTGGATTTGCATAAGTTAACTTGACTCCAGAAAAAACGCAGTCGGAGTTCAGAGTGCTGCATGTAAACCAGAAAACTGCTGAGAAGTCCTCTGCTGTATAAATAAGGTCATACTGACTGCCAAAGTAACCTTTGGCCTTTGGGTTCAAGCTGTCTCTGATCTGTTTGCTTTTGATGCAGCACAGCTGTGTGTCCTTGGCTCAAGTTCACTGAGAAAATTGCTAAGTTGTGAGAAAGAAGCTGTGAGAAAGTACTTAAGTTAGAGCCACACAAGATAAGGAAAGTAAAAATGCAAACAGGGGTGAGTTTGTTGAGATAGTTATTACTAGCAACTCAAGAATCCAAGAGCAAAAATATTGACATGAGCAAGAATAAAACCTAAGAGGGAAAACTGGAAATCTGAAGATGAAAATTTGGCTAAATCAGCCAGTTCCACTAAGCTGTGGAGACCAACCCTTTCTGAGCTAGCAGGTGACATCCTGCCCAACGAGATTCATCAGATATCTCAAGAAACTGGGGACAATGATAATACCTATCCTAGTAACATTGTTCCTAGCTATTTGCTGTGTGCACTGCTAAATATCCTTGCTTCATGCTTAGAGGTTGCATATATTCTGCTGACGCAACATCTCTGCATGCAGGAAATGTTGCCCTCCTGGAGAAGGGGTTGTTACACCAATCCCTGCTGTCATGTGGAAAACACTGCTCTGAGAGCCTCTGCTGCCTGAGGCTGGCATTGTATGATATAGATGTGCCCCAATTCTTACTGTGTGCCAGGAAATTTATTGCCTTATACCAGAGTCAGTATGTGTCTAGGCATAAATGGCAAAATCCGCCTCTTTGAAACACAGCTACAAATTGGTTAGAGAGGAATGTGAACGACCAAAACCTCTTAAGGTTTTGCCTGAGAAGTGACCAAAAATAAGTTGAAAAATTATCCATTTTCTAAAAGAAAATTATTAAATGTGTATGTATACTGTGATTGCTGTTGAAAGATGAAGTACCCAGGCCCCTACACATTTCAACCCCAGGAATATGGGTGTGCTTGAGGCACAGTCTCCTCACTCACATATATATTTGCTTCCACAGAAAAACTAAATACTTCTTAAGGAGAAAGAGCATGGTCATCTTCTGCTATGTGGTTCAACCAGAGAATTATTGCATGCTTTCTACAGCTATCTAATTCATATAACAAAACACATTAAATATTAATTAGGAATTGAAAGGATTTTTTGCGTCAAACTTGCACTATCTACAGGACAATTATGAACTAAACTGACAGGCAGGAAACATGAAATAAACTGACTGGAAGGAAATTCTTCAACACAGTTTACCCCTACAGACTCTCTGAAATGTAAATGTTGAATATATTTGCAATAGACAGGGAATCAATTTCTTCCTCTTATTTTTCTAATTAACTTCAACTGATTTGGAAGTTACAGGTGCAAAGTACCTCAAGGCTGCTACTACATCATCATACGTCACACGCTGCATGTTTCCTTGAAAAACCTTTCTGGTGAAATTCAATCTTTCTCAATATTGACCATTTATACAATATAAGACTTCCTTTAGGCCACCAAAATAAGCATTTAGTATTTATGTGAGGCAAATTTGATATGCTACAAAAGTGTACAAGAAATGTGGTACCCTCTCTCTCTCTCTCTGTTATCTGCTTTTAACACAGACTTTGCTAGACTGAAGAGGTTAAGATTAACAGCATTTCCCAGCTGATTCATATATTTTGAATTCAAAAACAGCCTTTGTCATTCTGCAGTTGGACTCTTTCAAAGGCCTCTGGTAGAGTATATGAAAATTTATTATTAAGCACAAAGCACTCCAGTAACTGGGTACAACACACCTTAGCTATCACTGCATTGATACCGAATTGCTGATAAGTGTATATTTGTATGGAACACCTCTTATTTAAATGACAGACAAGGCAAAGAAAATGATAAACACACTGTGCTGAATTCTGCCTCTAAATTCTTATTAAAGCCTTGCAAAGAGCAAGGAATAGAGCTTAGAACATACGATCTATAAATGCAAATATTACCATATCTCTTTTAGAGGCAGTATTAAACCCCTCAATGAGAATTAAATGAGTAAGATGTATTTTGCACTTACTCTCTTTCCTTCTGTAAGATTTTCTTCATCTCCGCCAAATGCAAATTCAAGACTGACACATGTATTAAATCATTCTCTGTTGTCTTAGCTGTAGTGCCCAAACTTGTTTTAGGTTCCTCCAAATAGGTGCTGGGAGATCCATTGGAGAAGAAATCAGGAGGATTTGGGGTGAATTTTTTATTGTCATTGCTTTGGTCTTTGTTTACATCCTGAGAAAACAAAAATATGACACCTGAGAAAAACATAAATGAAGGAAAAAGTCTAACATAGTTCCTGCAGGGCCTACCAAGGCACCCCTAGATGTTTAAGGAGCATAGGAGAAAAAAAGGAAATAGGTAACATCTTTTACAGTTGGACTGTATAAGTGTAGAAGATGCAAAAAATTCACTACATCTGAATCATTGTAATTTTGTGATATGACATGCCTTCTGTTATGACAAGCTTCATATCCAAAATATTTCTAATGTGTCTTTACTAAGGGAATATATTCCATTTATATTTTGTTGGCTATAACTGTGGTGAAGAGAGAATCCTGGAACAAATAAAACCAGGAAGGCAATTTATCCATCCAAATAATGTATTGAGAAACTCTACATTATGAACTCTTAAACATTTTATGTAAAATGTGTTGAAGCAGGTGATGGGCTTATACAAGGTTTTCATAAGGAACAAAGTATACAAATATCTATTTTGAAGATATATGTTTTGTGTACGAAACCTAAGCAAAACTAATATCAATTATGAAAAAATAAATGAAAGTAAAAGACACATTTTTGAGGAAGACTGAATGTCTCTTATAAACAAGTTTCCTTTAGAAATGTATTTTCTTTACCACATCTGAAGAATTTTGTTTAGGAGTTAATGTCATTTTAGTAGTTTACCGACAGCCCTCTTTCACATCACTCTGTTCTTTTGAATTTTTACAAGAATGCCCAAAATTTACATCAGAAAATACTAGAAACCACTGAAAAGATAAGAATGTTTCCCATTTACATATAAAGTTTCAGTTTTCAAGTAGAAAATATTTTACACTAAAGAGAAATAGTTAAAGTATATTTTGTGGTATTTCCTTGCAATGGCATATTTGTCTGCCTTAAAATATGAAAGGCATGGGGTTTTGGGCAAAATCTATTATTGCTACTAACACTGGTTTTTTTTTTTTCAGGTTTCACAGGAATGTAATATCATTAATACACATTACAGGGTAAAATTTCCTAACAGAATACATTCAGATCTAAGATCTTGGCAATTTCCCTTGAATTGAAGTAAAAAATTTCCTACCTTTTACAATGCAGGGAAAAAAATTTCCTGCAATGTATGAAAAAATTACCTATACCTACAATGACTGCCATCTATCAGACAACAAATACAGTTTTTACATGGTGTTGTCTATGAAGACTACAGTGCATTCCAAGGCACAGAGTTAAAGGTAGTTAAACATGAACAAATACTTCCATTTTTGATTAATATAACTGGGTTTTTTATATAGAACTAGGAGCTGTTTAAACAATGCTGCTACTCAATTGTTTAATTCTACGTCATGACTTAATTGCTCTCCTTATCAAACAAAAAGATTTTCAAATTTGCAAAAGAATTTCCCCAACCTCTTCCCATGTTTTTGCAGTTCAGGGAGAATTAAATGACTTTATTTTAGAAGACTGGAACCTAATTTGCTTTTTTGGAGGGAAACAAATATGCAAGTATACCAAACATGGTTAATTCAGATACAAGAGGTAATCTGTTACCACAAAACATGAGAGAGAATCAGAGCAATACTGTAAATTATTGGATAGAACATCTCCCTCTGTTACTTAAACATCTAGTCATAGAGTAAGGGTATGAATTGTTTTCTGTATTTTTCTGTATTAGGAATATTTAGATGGGTGCTGGATAAAAAAAGAGTTTTTAGTGGAATGGATCAGGCAGCATTTTGGTCAAAATGCTAGAAAAATCCCATTTCTACATATACATCCATACTTTGCCACTTCTTCATGTACTAGAAAAAAGATACCCCATTCTTTACCTTCTTTGTGTCTTCTGCCCCAGGAATTTTGGTGAGTTTGTTTAGGTCTTTCAGAGGTTCTGGTTCCAGAAACGTTAACACATTTTGGTCTTTTTTAATAAAAGATATTTCTGAGTAACCACATTCTGTTTTCCAAGCAGTTCCATTTTCTAAGTTTTCCTTCTCACTTACTAAATCTTGATTTATTTTTTTAAGCACACTTAGCTCTTTTATGACACTGTCTAATTTGATTCTCAATTGTCTTGCTTCTTCTCGTGCTTTATTTCTTTCTCCTCTAACTTTGCTCCATTTCTCCCTCCAATTAGCGGTGCAATCTGACCACCAGCGCATGGTCTTCTCCATTTGGGCAGCTCTGGCTTTGACTTCTTCCAGTTCCTGCATTTTTACTGCTTCAAAAATTTCCCAATCACTGCTGCAATTTGTGTGAATATGTGCATAATGAGGTGAA
>VZTN01026981.1:0-18447 GCA_013400515.1 Erpornis zantholeuca | reverse complement strand
AAAGCAAAAAGTCATCCTGGCATGAGGTGTGGTACAAGTAGGGCCGACAGGCTGTTCTAAAGATATAACTAAGACAACACCTGAAAGAATATCCTACTTTACAGAATATACAAGGATAGAATTGTGAAAAATAAAGTTAAAGATAAAATTTAAGATAAAATTTAAAGACTTTCCCTGAAAGATGATCTGTGTTTTGTGGATGTATCAATTGGTCTAACAAATAATACCACAGCTCCTTATGAACATTACTGTCTTTATACAAGGGATCATGCACAGGTTGGGTGAAATGTGTGAGAGTGAAAAGACAGCCAGCCCCCAAGGTCTGAATTGGGAATTTCCAGACAACATGAAGAACAATTAACTGCACAAACAGAAGAATTAGGATTTCCAGGTCATGGCCTGTGCAATCCAGGAAAAGGAAAATTTTAATGCATATTCACCAGTGGAATATAATAGAATATCACTCTCCCTAGTAAAAGGGGTACATACTTATAGCACATTACAATGTGCAACAGAATGTATCTTAAATCCATCAACTAAGGATGGTAAAACATGAAACACTTCTGGATGATAAAATCACCATATTGGAGCCTTTTCTCCTCTCCTTGGAGACATCAGTCAAAAAGTTGACATTAGCAAGCAGTTTCTTCTTACCCTTCTGCCCTTGTTTAAATGCCTTTATTAGCTTCAAATGTATGTCATCCAACTGTATGCATATTAATTTATTTTTACAATACAGGGATCTTAAGAGGGAATATGTGATTTCTGTGCATCAGAAATATGTCAAGAAATGCTGAACATCAGTGGACAAGGGGAGTAAAGATAAAAAGGAGAAAAGAAGTGGGAGAGGGGAGTCAAAGGCTGAGAAGAGAAATGCAATGGGAAGGATAATTGTGGTGCTTTTGCACAGCAAAGATTAAAGAGAGCTTTCTGAACATGGGAGCCACGCTAATGATGAGCAGGGGAGCCTAAGCTGTAAGGAGGCATCCAGGTTCTGCAGAAGCTTGTGCCTAGGAAAGAAGAAAGAGGTAGCAGAAATGTGGTTGAACTCTGGCCACTGATGACTGAGCTGCTAACAAGAAAGATGTCCTTTCTGTCACCAAGCTTTAGAGGGAAACACTGGGAAAGGCACTCTGGGGAGGGGAATGCTGAAGCTCCTGCTGTAGGTCCAAGATTGGCAGGAGTACAAAGGTAATGCTTAAGAAATGGCTCCCTTGTTAGTGGTGAGAGGCAAAGTGTTGGTCTAAAAGATCACATCCTCTAAACAGAGAAGCTTCAATAGCTAAGACACTGTTGAGGTGTGCAAATAAATATAAACTAAATTATTTCTAAAAAGACAGATATCTGGACAATCCTGGCAATTAGCTTGGAAGTGCTTTCACTCAAATTTTGGTCAAACCCTGTCAATAGCTGTCTATATATAGACATTTAAAAGAATAAGCACAGAGCTGAAATTTCCCCTTGTAATGCCATATTCTGTGTCTGTCATTAAAACAGGATTTCTTCCCTTAAAATTGTGCAATTATGCTTTCTTTTTTTTATACAAAATTTTTTTATTTCAGTCCTGAACTGTTTTGTCAACCTATTTCCCACGAAACTACGAGCAAGTTTCAAAACTTGCTCATGGATTTTACCTTTTTTTTTATTTCTATTTACATAAATACATACATTTTTCTAGTTACATAAATACATACTGTGATGGACTGCTGTTACAGAATGTGGAAAACACTTGCTGCCATCAGTTCTTGTGTGGAAAACAGGCAAGAAAATCTTCATCAATAGAGAGGCCTGCTGATCTCAGTGTTATTCCATTAATATGTTCTGCTTACAGAGAAAGCTGTGTGCATTTATCATCTTTACTCTCCCACTTCCTGTGGTATTCAGCAGGCTGTTGATAACAGCTGATAGCAAATTGAGGATGGAAAAGGATGTGTGCAGACTTAATATAGAAGCTTGGAATAATAACATTGTAAGGCTGTTATTGATTTTCCCCCTGCTTTGACTGTTTCAGTGTTTTGTACACTGTTGAAAGGAGACAATGGATTTTTAAGGGGTGGATGTCAAAATTGCACTCATATGCTTGGCCAAATTATAGCTCTGAGACAATGAAGCAGACAACAGTTATTAGGCAGACTCTTACAAGATTGAAAATCCCATAGTCTGCAGCGATGACAGCTGTGTCATGGTCCTTCATTCTTTAGCCTGGAATCTGGGGCTCACAGCTTACATGCTTTTCAGGGACTGAACTGCTGCCTTCCTCAAGGCTTCAATTGTTGAGCCTGCACGACAAAGAAAGTGCTAGCATGGGAGATGAAACATGTAAATGTCTTCACCCTCACTTCTGATTTTAAGGAATCTGTATAATAAAAGGTGCCAATATTGGCTTAGTTTTAACAAGATATTTGTAGCTAAATAAAAATCTTTACACATTTTAGTCCAGAACCATTGACAGGCACCAAACTGCAAGTTTTGACTGAGGTTCAAAGGCCTTTTCTTTTTTTGTAAGAACCACTGATCCACTGATTGCATTTTTGCTATCACTAAACTGACTCAGCTGCCTTGAACAGGCCTTCCTGAAGAAGAAGACTTCTAGAACTGCTAATCAAATAATTTGTATTTGTAATACAAAATAGGTTTGTTTAAAGGCAGGCTGGGGTAATCTGCAAGAGAGAGAATTTTTCTGAGAATTTTCCTCCTACCTGACCACGGTTCTGTGGGCACACATTCTTGCACCAGCAATGATCTCTTTTTAAGTACCCTTTTTGTACCATTTTGTACATACAATATGGTATGTTTTGAAGGATAATCCCCATCCAGTGGTGGCACAAAGGAAAGAAACATCTGTGACGGAGTGGCATTTTTGTATTTCCCTTGCAGAATCAGTTTGCATATGTGGGAATTTATGCATGGACCTCACAGCAAATGTGAACCCAGGCCTTTGGGTGAGAATTAAGTACTGCAGATTAAATTAAATTAAATTAAATTATCCTTCCCCTGCTGTACAGACAACTTGGCTGTGGAACACTTTTCACCAGGTTTCTGAGAATTAGGAGATCCAGAAGCTGTAAAAAAAACAGGTTTAGTTGTGAGTTAGAGCATATCCAAACCCTTCTTTTCTCATCAATATGGCTACACATCCAGACCCCCAGAAAGAAGAGCTCGGCTAAATTTGGGCTGTGCTTTGGAAGAGAAAATAGGGAGAGGAAAAACTCTGGAAGTTTCCAGGAAGATGTGGTATCAGTGATTGCTGGCAGACACTGAGTTGGTGTTTGGATGTGCACCTGGTGTAATGTGAGCTTAGAGCCCACTAAGCCTGGCTTGCTCGGTGGCCTAAAGGCTGTCACATCAGCTCAGGTTCTGGCAGGAGGGCACTGCCCCCACAGACCAGACACTGAATGAGTTAACTTTGCACTGTTTGTGCTTCATTTTCAGGAAACTATAAATTAATTTTCTCCAGAAACCTTAAAACAATCCTGCACTGTAGGTTTAGGGTAGAGTGACTTCTGTCGTTTTTGCTGCATTTATTGAACCAGTGTCCCAGAAAAGCAAAAAGAACTTGTGTTGGTAATTACTTGAAAATGCAGAAATTTCTAGAAGGTGGAAACAATTACTTATTAGGTTCGTTGCATATAATTGTTAATTATTAACTATCCTCTAGTACCTGAGAATATTCTCCTGCTTAACCATATGTGCAATTGAAATTTTAATTTAATTTGTTTAATTTCATTCTGTACAAAGATGTGTTTAGTAAATTTATTAGGATTCTTTTTACACTTTGTACTCTTTGCTAAAAAAGTGATAGATTAATTAGTCATTCTGAATAAGCAATTTGTCAAGCCTGTAAGCCATATAAAACTAAGTGCATATATAATTTATTACCTACTTTAGTAGTAGAAATAATGTACATTTGGCAAATTCTAATTAAAATAATCAAGAGATTAATCATTTGATAGAAATTTATTTATTAATCAGAATTAATTCTCTTAAAAATGTGTTTTAAACTCAGAGTACTACTAACCTGCAACTTAGTAAATTAGAATTATTTTTTTAATCAGCAATTTAAAAAAAATGTGGCAAATCAGTAACATATACAAAAAATGTATTTTATAATGCTTCCTGATATTACATATGAAAAATCATTAGAAGATATTTCTGAGATTAAGTCATCAGAGCAATTTCTAATACTATATTTTGGATTTAATTTAAGGTACATTTCATGAAACATAAATTTATCTTGGTAAGTATTTTCACATGGAAAATATCCAGAGCATAACCTTCAGTCCAAACTACTTTTCATCAGATAGAACTCATCTTGTTTGTCATAGCTTAACTTCCATGTATTTACAAATGCAGATGGAAAATAAGTTTATTTGGAGGCTTATAGACACCAAATGTTGTGAACTTTACAACACAGAGNAATGCAGATGGAAAATAAGTTTATTTGGAGGCTTATGTTAAGAGGTTTTCCATCCAGTTATAGTACTTATCATTAAAAAGACATAGCTTGAAGAGTGAGCATTTCTTAATTGTAAATTTTGATGGCCCAAGAAAATAAAATCTGAAAGTTATACTTCCAGCAGTTACTGGAGTATTTTGATTGTGCATTGTAGGAATGAATCACAGTTTCATGAGCCCTTCCTTTTAGGAAGATGCTAAATTGCATGGATCTGAACATGCCACACAGTTTCGTGTTCAAGTTGTGTTCTAAGACAGGAGAAGCCAATATTCTGGGTAAATCTAGTAAGGTGTGATCTCATGTTAGACTGGCTTAACTGATTATTGGTGGCAAGATCCCTATGATTTTGGATTAAATATATCAGAGAATATCAAATACTGTAAATTAAGAAATATTCTGTGATAATACATGTCTCTGCTGCACAAGCAACATGTGTAGCTAACCTCCGACTTAGGCAGAGCTCAAAAGGCACCCGGGGTAAGGCTGGTGCCAAGGATAGAAAAGTGTGGAGGGAGCAATGTCGGGGCAGTGTGGCGCTGCCTTTGGCATGGCCTTTTCAGCTGCAGTGTCCCTGGAGCTGTGGGCTTTGTGGTTTTCTGAACCCTAACCCTAAGCGTAACCCTAACCCTAGGCCTAGATTTCAAGTTTTACCTCCGCATTGGACCGAACGAACCCGGGGCTAGGGCTGGTGCCAAGGAATAAAGCATGGGGGCAGCAATGTTGTGGCAGTTCCATGCTGGTCTTGGCCTGGGCTTTGCAGCAGCAGTGTCTCTGGAGCTGTGGGCTTTGTGCTTTTCTCAAGCCTAACCCTAAGCGTGACTCATGTTACTACATCATAAAAAGAGCAATCTTTTTACAATTGTTCTCTCCTCACAATTGTTCTCTCCTCACCTTCTTTATCAGTAAATATACAATTAAATTCATCTAGGAAAACTTAGTAATATTGGGGTTTTTCTTTATCCAGATCTTGGAGGGACAAATTAAAGTAATTCCTTTAAAGCAGCCACTAACAAAGTTACAAGCATATCAGTTATGGTGCATGAAGAAATACTGCTGAAAGAAATCATATTATAGAATTGTAACAGACCTTACACAGATATTTGCAGATGCTGCTGTGGAAATAAACAATTTTCAAGTGCACAGCTTTTCCGTTTAAAGGCAAGTTTAAAAAAAATTATTTTCGAGTAAATTAAATTGTATCTAGGGTATTTTTAATAAATCAAATGTTGAAATGGAAAGCACTGAGACGCTTGCAAATGCCTGCCCAAGTCTGAAACTTGGGGGAAAATACCCTTGAACACTAAGAGCTTTTTTAAAAAATAAAAACGCACACACTGCTTTCCAAAATTCTTACAAGGGATCTAAGTCTCATATCAAATGTAAACAAAAGCATCAAGTGCAAGAACTCAATGTGACATTAATTTTGAACATGCTCAGCCAAAGCAAATCTTAAACAAAGATTTCTACTGTATTAATTATTTTCCTTGCACATGAGCTCTAAACTCTGCATTCTGATTACTGCAGGGAGATGTACCAGCCATTCTTAGGGTGAGGTTGGGTAAGCATCTGCCTATTTGAACAGATAGGTGTCTAAACCTCCTTGGAATGAAAAGCCAGACAAAAAAGTCTTGTTTCCTGTTTCCTGTGCAGCCAAAAGCACCTTGAGAGAAGAGACATTGCTGCTTCTGCATCTAATAATACACACTGCATAGAGAAGTAATCCTGTCCAAGTTAGCTGCGTTTGTGATTTATTCAAAGCAGAAAGGAGGCATGTATGGAAGCTGGAAACTTGTCTGCTCTGAACAGCATGGATCCCTACATAGACACAACACTCTGAAATAAAATGCATAATCTCTCTCATATGGAGATATCTAATGTTTTATTCTATATTAAGAAAATATCAGTGCATATCTAGTTCCCTAATACAATCCCTATTTAGTTAAAGGCTTTTTGGTTATTGAAAAATAGATTTGATCTAGAGTTATATATTTTGGTTGATTCTTACTATACTTTCAGCTCTTCCAACATCCATCTGTGAAAGAAAACTCTGTGTGATGGATAACTAAGAGATTGTTTTATATCTCATGAATTATGATCTGTCTTGAAATATTTGGATTATTTTAATATTTAATAAAGGTTACATATTAACCTTTGAAATTTAATTAATTCAGTATGATTTTTCAGCTAGAGGCCTGACTTGATTTCCGTATTTGTCTCTGAAGCAATTTCATGAGTACTACAAAATACCTTCATGCATGGGTGGTTCTTTTATGTTTTTGACTGCATTGTATGTTTGGGGACAAACTTGAGCGAGGACAACTGCACTTTCCTTTTTTCATGAGCTGTTTATAAAACCACTTTGACTTGGGTGCCAAAGTACAGACTTCTGCTGGTGGCAACCTAAGGCACATAAATGGGAGCATTATGGCCTAAGTTCCAAACTCTTTTTTTCCCTTTTCTTCTAAGATGTGATGTCATGTAGTCAGAATCTGTCATTCCCATCACCTCATGGTAGTTTTACACCTAGGCTATGACAATTCAGATTTAGTCTCAGCATGAATTATATCAAGCAGCTTAAGGAAACTTGAGTGGACCTGCTACTTCACCTGCAATATATACATGATCTTTTGAGGACTTGGATGCTTGTTCTTCTTGTATATTTCTGTTTTCTCTGTCAAAATAGTCTACCTTTCATATTCTGTTTCTTAGTACTTTTTGCCTTCAATACAAAATATGCAATTTAACTCCACTGGCGCTTTTTTTCCACAAACTCTACAGGGCTAATACCAACTGGCATGCTTCATTAAATTGTTTCTTAAACTTTAGGGCTATTATTTGAGAAAATATATCTATATATTATTTTTTCCCCAAAACTTCCTGTGGTTCTTTTGCCTTCGGTATTCATTGCCTTTAAACCACTAAGTGTCTACTTGGTGGTCAGTTCATAATTTTCCTCAACCACAGTGCCTGAACTCTTGTAAGTTCTTCTTACAAACTGTGAAATACTTCTGTGCTTTTGGAAAATTTAGTTCAAGTACAAAAGTGACTGTAAGTCATAGGAGGCTGCTCTGTTGTGATCAACTTCTTTTTATTCAGGCAACTAATCGCCAGTGAGATGCTCCACTGACAGTCTGGTTCTTTAATCAGCTTTGTGTCTGCAAACCCACCAGGAGTGTTTTCTTATGTTCTGGGTTATGAATTATAAGATATTACCACTTGCATGCAGAAAAGCCTGAAGAATCAAGTGTGGCTTGTTTCTCTAACTACCTTTGCTTCATGTTCCGTGTGCTCAAGCAAGGCCTTGTTTGTGTGAAATAGGGAAATAAGGTGTCCATAAACCATCTATAAACTGGGGCTGTATTTTCAGATACTTTTATGTAAATTGGGCACACATAGAAATCTGATAAAACTCATCATTGTCAGATATTATGTAAATGCTGAATGCATATGAATAGTTCCTTTATCACACTGTGCAGTGTTTTGTCCTCCACCAGAATAAAGGTAACCGTACTTGCCTTTAAAAGGTACATTGATTTATTCTTTTTTGCAACTTCTTGGAAATCAGTGTTATTTGTAATTTTATGCAATGTAAAAGGTTGGTTACTGGGAGACTGCTTCTTTTATTTAGAATAACACTTTTGTGTTGAACTTATTGCTTATGGTTAATTTTGCTCCCTGCCCCTAGATTAATTTTACTTAAAAAAAAAAAAAAAAAGAAGACAAAAGAAGCCACACAATAACTTTCTGCAATACTCTGTTTATTTTTTACATTAGTCTTTGAAGTAAACTGCCTATGTGTTGTTTTTATATTATTTTTACACATAAACACCTTAATATAAACTTTCCCAGATTTTCTTTCTCAGGCACAGTTTCTCTACTAGCCAAACTCAGGTTTGCCATTTATCTGTCCTGAAATTCTGTCAAAACCATTGGTCTGAACATCTGGTCCAACTGCAAGATCCCCAAGAGAGCTTACCTAAAAGAAAGAGTTTTTATGTGAAAGTCCTAGTCAGTGTCTCTTTCTTTATTTGTTTGGGGTTTTTTTTTACACTTAATCCTGATTCACATTCACATGAGTGCATTTTCGTTGCAGGTGCTTGAAAGGAAGTTTTTCAAGACATCCATTTGGCTGGGCAAAAAAGTTCTAGAAACTTAATTGCTCGGGAAGTAATCTGTTGAAAGTAGTCATTGTAATTGAAATCTTACACCCTGATGTTGTGGATGAAGCTGCACCTTGTCTCTTAACAGAGAAGTAGAAATTTATTGATATAAAACAGTGATTTAACAAAGTTTGATAGTAAATGTGGCAGGGTTTTAACAAGATCTGATGGCAAGGTACACTTGATGGTTTATTACGTAGAGGACAGGGTCAGAAAAAACTGCCAGGGACATCCTCCCACGAGTCATGAGCCTCAGAACGGACTCCCTTGCTTCCTAAACTCCCTTCTGAGGGCAGTTTGAGTGCAGCTGGATCCAGACTTAGTCTGAGACTTGGTTAAAAGTTTGTGTCTAAAGGATTATGTGTCTACAATCCATCCTTAATATCACTTATCTAAGATTTCAAAGTTTAACCTGGTATTATCCGCACTGCAAATCTGTTGCAAGGAATTTCTCTGCCTCAAGGAGCAGTTTTAAGAGGCTTCCCCAGTCATGGAGAGATCCTGGTATGCAGCCCACTGCCATGCTGGAGAGTTCAACAGGATGTTCCCTATTTATGGAGCAAGATTATTGACTTATAGTCATATTTGCATATCAGATGTATCTTGGGTTGTCATATGCTCAGTTTGGAAAGACTTAGAGAGATCTCTGGAGAGAACTTATGGCATTCTTTCCATGCTCAAAGGGGGCCTATAAGAAGGACCTTTTTAAATAAATAAAATTGCTCAAAATATCTGCCAGTAACGGAGGGAAAATGCAAGGGAAAAGCCAAGTTTGACCAGTCATCATGAAAATACATTCCTGAAATGAATGACAGGGACCTCATATTTTTCAAAGCACTTCTATCTATGCAAGTTCAGCAATAAACAGTGTGCTGGATCTGTAGGTGATGTGCATTGAGTTATTTCTGTTGAAGTCAATGATTTACAGAGCTGAGGATATGACCCAGTATTCTTATAGTACAGCTATTTGAAACTTGGCATATTAACAAGATACCATCTTAAATGAGGTGTGTCTACAGAAGAGCTAACGTTTAAAATATGGAAACATTTCCTTGTTGCCTCACATATGGAGATTTGTCGGCAGGGGAAGTTGTTCTCCTATTCATAAAATGGTGATTACATAAGTAAAGTTTCAATATTTTAATTTGGCAGATCCCAGACTCCAGTCCTGAGGATTGCAGCTTCAGAGGGCAGTTCAGGGTAGTTTGATTTAGTAGGGATGGTTGGCTGCCTTGCATTTCCCCCATAATAAAAAATAGGGGATTGCTCGCTGATTTACTTCGTCTTAAGAATGAAATAGTCTATGTTTTGGCTAGAGCAGGTCAGCAGATGCTTTCCCTCCTTCTTTCTCCTGTGATGATTAAACCTGCCATTGGCAGATGATAGGAATTCTGGGCTGCCTTGAGGGGGCATCTGGGGTGTTGTCAGAGAAACCATTGTAAGCGGGACAGGGGCTCAGGCAGACGTTCCACGAGCTTTTCATTTATTTATTTCAGGTATCAGCCTCATGCACACAAGAAGTGATACATGGCTCAAGCCTGCTGACAACCCGAAGTTTCTTAGTTACAGGACATTCTTAAAAGTTTTTCAGCCAATAGCAAGCTTCTAAAGTTTACAGACAACTGTTTTGACTAGTCCCTAAAAAGCACACGTACACTTGTTACAGACCATACTCACTTGTATGTCTTGTATTAATGCACAGTATGTCATTATTAACCTTAAAACTTCAGTATCCTTGCTAAGCACATTTTCTGCAGCTTCAAGCCTTCTCTGAGCCAAGCCTAGAAACACTAATCCTTGTTTTAGTGTCCTTGCTGTCTAGATAGTTGTATCTGCTCCTAACTTCATGTTTTTGCAGTTGCAGCTGAACCTAAAATCTTTGCTTTATTTCTGAAACCTGCTTTTCCCACTCAATCTGAAAGCCTTCTCACCTTTTGCACTTCCCACAGGGTGTGCTCCTTTTACCAAATACATTCCAGTTAGAGATCAAAAACCTGCCTGAATATGCAGATCTTTTATTTCAGCCTGTGTCTCCAGCCTCCAAACTGGTGCAAAATAGGCACCAGTAAGGCAAGGACAATGCTATGAGAGGCACAGTGCTGCCGTGTGCTGCAGCATCTTCCCTTGAATGGACAACTCAGGATTTGTAGGAGAGCAGCACTGAAGAAGTTCGTGCCAGTGCTCAAGTGTTGTGCTGCTCCAGGCTGCACACAGACATGCTGGTGCTGAGCAGCACTCTTCAAGGGAATGACAGCTTCATAAGAACCACTGATTTTGCTTGATCAAAGAGCTTAAATAATTAATTAAAATAATTAATCTCTTTTTTTTTATTTTCCTTCTGTTGCACCCTGGAGATGTAAGTCTGTTTGGGGTTGTTTGGATTTAAGAACTTCCTCTAGAAATTAAACCTGGGATTTTATTCCTTTGCATGGTAAAGGGCTTGCTATAGTCTAAATGTAAGTATAATGTTGGGAGAGATTGGTGTCATAAATCTCCAGGGTAGCCTGCTGAAGTTGATACTGAAAAAATAAATAATTTTATAGATCAGAGAATGTCTCAAGTTGGAAGGGACCAGTAAGAATCTTTGAGTCCAAGTCCCAGATAAAACTTTTATTTCCTGGGTAGCCTCCTACTGAAAGACATTCTGTGAAAAGACTAGCTGAGGAAACAGTGCCAGAGTGTCTTTGAAGCTGCTTTATCTCCTCATCCTGGTCTTAGGAATTCATAAACAGGCCCCTGTGCCCCACAGATACAGTACTTTCCTCTAAGTTTATTGTTTTGTCTTTGTTTAACACAGAATATATCTTACTTCCTGTATATAAAATGTGGCGTTTTATCTCATGCCTCAGCTCTCCCTCCTCTGTTGTATATCCATTCAAAAGAGTGTAAAAAAATATGTATTTCTTAATTTGCCTACTCCTGCTGCGTTTTAAAAAAAAATAAAGAAAGTAACACATTTAACCTATTATTATGCATCACCATAAAATATTCTGATTCGTAACAGATAAATTATTGTTTTCCAAGTTAGGAATTAAAAAAACATATTTTTTTCTGGGTAGATACTTTTCCTACTTTTATGTAGGAATTTTACATTGTGTTCACAAGGAAGCATTAATAAATATGATATTTTGTAACTCACAATGCACAGAAGAGTAGGTGAAAGGGTGCAGAGGTGAAGAGACAGATTCATGGATCTTAAAAATTTTAGTTGCTAGACATTCCCCTGATCCAAAAATCCTGATTATATAAATTCAGGATGGTATAAGAATTTACCCAGGGGAGTTTTTCACTCTTTTTGTCATGCAGGCCCCAACAGTTCTCGAAGCTGGAGATTGTGTCTTTAGTTGGACGTCCCAAATTTTAAAATACTGGGTTGAAGATTTTGTAAAGACTTCTTTTCCTGTTCTGATGTTTACTAGATTGCTACCAAAGGTGATGGATCAGCTAGAAATAATGTGTAAATGTGCTCATGTAGGAATATGAATATCATCATCATTAATATGAATATTTTCATATGAAGGAACGAGGGAAATGTCCAGGAGTTAGAATTCCTGTAGATTGAAATAGAGTGGATTGAAAATTTTCATTGGCTTTGGAGATTCATTCATTTTCTAGATGGTAGAAATTTAAATTAAAAAAAAGCAAAAGTAGTAGGGGAATTTTTTTCATGCTTACAATCCTAAATTCACGTTCTTGAAATCAAATTTTTCCACTAAAATGACAATTGTAAGCATTACTGATATATTTTTTTCTTTGTCAAAAAATTACTTGATATTCAATTGATTTCATTATACAAATCTGTATGTCTTTTAAGTCTATTCTCTCTCATACTTTGAGCTTTTACACTTCTTTTAGATGCAAATTTTTGCTTTGGGATGTTTGTTGGGGTTTTTTGTGGAGGTTTTTTTAAATTTTTTGCTTTGTTTGTTCTTGGTTACTGCTGACACTTCATAATACCTGGTGAATTCTTGTAATGTTTGAAAGGGCATGCTGGTAAAAGTAGCTAGTAGTTTTTTAATTAATCCCAAAGTCTTCCTTCTCACTATGCAGGCACTGCAGTTCCATCTCTCCAGACATTTTTCTTATTTAACATGTTTTAGTCACGAAATTTTCTGAGGAAACATGAGGAAACATTATGAATTTTTCTGCAAATTAACAATCAGCAAAGAAGGTATCTCCTGCATTATGCTATGCCATTGGATATCTCACATTTTAAGTTTATTATAAAATAAACTGCAAAGATGAAGCTCTGTAAAGTACTGATTTAGGCTGGGAAAATTCTAGGTAGCGGTTTTTATTCTGTCTTAGGATGTAGAAGATTATTTGTTTCTATCTTTTCCTGTTATTTTTATATATGTTTGCAGACCTCAAAAAGCATTAAAAAAAAAAAGCTCAAAAGCAAAATACATTCAGAAACTTATAATCAATGTTTCATTCTGCTCTGTGTACCTGGGGCTATTTCTGTATTTTACAGTAAATGATTAATCAGTGAAAAGAGTCCCTGGGCAAGGACACTGAATGTGACTCTCTCAGTCTTCCCCAGCTTTCCAGGTGTCTAGCTACCAAATTTGAAGTTTTGGATATGGTTGCAGTTTGGTCTCCAATAAACTAATTTCTTAAATCCTTTTTTTATTTCTTTCCCTGGTTAGGTTGATTTGATGCCCTTGCCATGCAAGCAAAAAAACCCACCCAAAACCACCTCCTTTTGATTAGCTTGGACTCTGAAAAAACATTTCTCTTGCTTATTGTGGCGAGGGGAATTTATTGCTCTTTGTTTGACAACCGAGAAGTCTTCTGATTAGAGAGAGGATTTGTCAGAGAAACAAAAACATACAGAAGTTATTTGCATAGTCGTGCCTTGGGAGCGTGGCTCATGAGGCAGCACTGTTTGAACTAAGCCCCACTAGGTGTGAAACCTCTGTTGCCAAACAGCTTGTTACTCCTATGCAGCAAACGTCACCATTCAGCATCTCAACTTCCCCAGCTGTAAAATAGAGCATTGGTATTTATAAAGTAATTTGAGTACTCTCTGTGAAAAAAATGCAGATGCACTTAAGCAGCAAATAGTGTAAGAATACCTTCCTGTAATTTCATGCTTCACTGGGTTCAGCTTTGTGCCAACATCCAACTAGAATATTCATTTCAGAATGAAAGATTAAATCTAATCGTTTTGATTGTGAAAATACCTTGCTACCATAAACCAGTGTCTTTCTGTAGAGGTTTTCTTCCAGAAATGTTTCTATCACCGTGCTGTGGGATTTTACTTCTCTGTCGTTCTGATACTCAGTCAACGATCAGCACATCCTAAGATTTCTCCAGGTTATTTTGAATGAATTTTTCTTCTTAACAGGAACCCTGTGTCATGAGGAAGGGAGGATTTCCTCAAACTCTCTGTGTTTGATTGGTCTATCAGGAAACCTGAGACCCCTGTGTCCAACCGGTGTCCCCAGTGTCCCATGGGGACTCTGCACTGAGCAGCCCAGAGGTGTAAAATTCTCTCTCCTGGCTCTCAGATATATAGTCAATAAAATAAAGATCACATGCCTAGTAAGGGGTGGTCATACCTTGGAAGAGGATAACTTTGGGCTGCAGATGTGAGTTAGTTATGACAACGACATTATAAAGAGCAAAGTTCACCTGATGAGGGCAATTTTGCCACAGTTGTTCGTTCAGCAGCAGGACATCTTCTCCTCTCTCCCTTGGCTGACAGCTGCTATGTGGTTTATCACCTACACGAGAACATCTAGTTCCCATTCCTGCAGGGATTACAACAGAGGTGCCTTCATTCAGCTTCACCCTTTGTTCCATCTCTCTTAGTATGTATTATGTGGGGAGTGTCACAGAGGTTTGGAGCATTGAATTTGGCCACCTCATTTCACCCTGGAATTCCCTTACTATTATAACTTCTGTTGGAATGTGAATATAGCTTCCCAGCTTTCTAATTTTACCCCCTGTCATTTTCCAACACCCTCCTTATGCCTGTTTGTTTATAGATATAAACAACACAAACCTAACTCAGTATAATAAAAATAGGTTTTATTTGTTGTCATATAAGTTACTGGAACACAGGAGTGTTCATCATTTTTTAGCTTTTCTTTTTTCCTGGAGATTAATGAAAGAAGCAATTATTTTATAAAGCAAATCACTGAAGGTAGATGGTAACAGCTCCCTACTGAGCAGTTCTGGTTTTATATTTGCCAGGTGACTTCCTGCAAATTTCAGCAGAAGTACTGGAATGAAGCACTTTTCTGAAGCAATTTTGTAACAGGAAGGCTCAGAGTTGCTCACTGTGATTTTTGGTACCTATTTGAACATGTCCTGAGCACATCTACCCCATGTGTCATTGCTGTGTCTTCTGCCAAGGGTGAAAAAAGGAGCAGCCTTCAAGAGGAGCTACCTGGTGAGGCTAAAGAGCCAATTTCTGTGGATTAATTGCTCTTTTTGCAGTATTCCTTACAGGAATGGACAAGATCCCAGTATTCTCTGCAGAGAGGAAAACTCACCCTTAGGATGTTAAGTAGCTTTACGTAGCCTAGTGAAATTTTTACCGCTGAATATTTAGTAAGTTATTTACAACCAATGGGACACCTTAAACACAGGATTTTTTTCCAGAATAAACTCCTTTACATGTCACCTGGTGGCTATATTTACTAACGCTTTCCTTAAATACAGATAGGTTTTATACTGGACTAAATGCATATTACAGTCCTGTTGGGAGTGCAAAGGACAGGTTGCTTGTATGATTTAGTTTTTGCCAAGCAGAATTTGTTAGAAGAAAAGCAAACACAAAGGCATAAAAAACGCATCAGTTGTGCTGATGCAAAATGTTGGCAGATTGGGCATCAGGAGCGTAATAATATTCATATCCATATAGTTCTATTTTATTCTGGTTTATTGCATAGGCTTTATTGTAATGGTGTGCTGGTGGCATTACAGCATGTTTTCTTTTTATTTCTTCCGTGTGATCTGAATATAATAAAGAAGTGAAAACTGGTCTGCTTATTCCCAGACAAGTACTTTGTATATAACGTGGGAAGGAGTAGACAAGTCCAAAACTAAGATTTACATTTTATATTGAAACTTTCAGGAAACTATGCTGATTTCTTCCCTTATAAATCTTTGCATCCACATCCCTTAAATTAAGTAGACAGGAAATTACCCTAGCATTATAGTATGTTAGGTCTAAGCCAAAGTCATCCCTACTGGTCCTTATTTTGTAGGCATCAAAGGGAAAGCAAGACAAAAGAAGACTATGTTGAATTTCAACACAGTGACTTGGAATAATTTTCCATCATGCTAAGCTGTGCAGTCTGTAATTGGCCCAGATGGCACTGTCTCTATTAAGCAGCTCTTCATAAAATGATAACACAGTGGGCTACAAATTCCAGCTGTGCTGCTTTGATTGTGTTTACTGAAGTGCTAGGGCCCGGTGCTACCAATATATTACACACAAGAACTGTTCTTTCATTGTATATCTTGGTTTTCCAGTTTTGTTTCTCCCAATATGTAAGCAAGGCATTCATCACTGTAAGGGGAATGTTGCTTGTGTTCCTTCTCTCTGTAAGGATCTGGTCTTTGCATAAATTTTGTAATTTTCTTCTACATTTTTTTGGCAGCTAATAAGCTTAAAAAAAGTCTCTGTGATACCCTGTAGCTTTAATGCAATAATATTTGGTCAGTAATATGGTGACTTTGCCATAACTGCTGCACTCAGTGCCTCCCCTCATTCATCTTCTGTGAGCTGCTGCTCCTATTTCAGAATCCCCTAGCTTCTTGTTTCTCTGGACCTTTTTGTTGTGTTGGCTGAGCAAATCTGTTCTCTGAAAGGCAGGCTGCTTATGTGAAAATATGCCGCTCCTAGTTGTGATCCTTCTGTTACAGCAGCAGAGTTTTGCTAGGCTGGATGCACTCACATTGCTGCAATGATCCCTTATCCTTGTGTGACTTTGTGTCAGCTTGTGTCAGCCTCTCCCTGCTCCCGTAACCACACGTACGAGTGGACTGGGCTGCTGAACTCTGACAGTTCCGTAGTCAGGCCAGCACAATTTGTGTTGGCAGGAAAGCTCTGAGGGAGTTTAATACACACTTAAATGCAAATCTTCTCAGAGCTCACAGTGTTGCTCTGTGGTAGCTGTGTTCATCTGCTCTGTCAGTGCTGAAGTGTAAACATTCTTTGCTGTCTTGTGCTTTTGTGTGGTGGAGTAATTGCTGCTCTGTCTTGGTGTTTTTACCCTTTTCACATCCCTTTAACAGCAGAAGATGGGGGAACAGCCAATCTGACTTGCTGCACGCACCTTTCCTCAGTCTTAGGCAGTTAATTATTTGTGGGTGGCAGATGCTATGCAAGTATTTTAAGGGATGACATGCATGGTAAGTAGAGCTGCTGTGGAATTTTTTTAATGAGGAGGTCTTATGAGCTCTAATTCAGTATGAATCACATTCTGCTTTGAATCCTGCACTGTGCTTTTGTCTGCCTGGCACCTACCGTGGAGCCCCAGCTAAATGCAAAGCTCTCTGCAGGGAGACTTGGAAATGCACATAAGTCACTGCACTCAGGAAATTAAAATCTTAGTTGACGAGACAGAGGAATGAAGGATGTTTGTTCCAATTTACATACTGGGGACTGACGTATAAAGAGAAAAATATATCCAGAAATGACACTTAGGAGCACACATTTTCTTCAGAACAGGTATAGGTTGGCTTCCAAAGCAGAGCTGGTCAGAAAAGGTCTGTTGGAATAAATTGACTCAACGTGGTATAAAAGTTGTGAGTTCGCTTTTGTATGGGTTAAACTGAAAAATTGTATAGCCTGCTGCTAGATAGGGAATTTCACTGCCCTAAGAGACCCAAATAGCCCTGACTATGACTCCATGAGGCCTTGATTCCTACATTATCTTTATTTAAGTGCTCAAGTGGATGTTTAGGCACAAAAGTTTATTTTTCAAGGATATTTTTTTTTAAATAAAACATGTACCTCTTCTGTTTCACCTGCTTTTACATGTTTTTAGATTTTGAAAAATACCCTATGAAAAGATTAGAGAATAAAGCTGAAAAATTAATCTGCTTTCCAAAAGAAGATAAATTTGACAAGATTCTCTTTTACATGCAGAATTGACATTCTATTCAGTAAAAAGTATTCAGCTTTTATTTTCAATTGGAATAATGTTTTTCTACGGAGAATTCATATTAAGTGCAGGAATGCACTGTCTCTGATGCAGATCCTTAGAGCATAATTTCTGAATTTCTGCCATATTTTGATTTTGGCTTAGCTGCAGAGTCTTGAAGATGAGTCAGCCAATGAACTTTGATAGTAGGATGTGACCTTATCTGTATTGGGCACTCATCTGGATTTATTCCTTGCAAAGAATTTGTTATTAACACTGGCGTGTTCCATCAAGTGATGTTTGATGAGTGATAATAAATGATGTTTCAAGTGATAACTTGTTCTAGTAGACAAGCTTATAACTCCTCTTATAATCAATGCCTTACTTTAGGACTTTATTAATTAAGAAATCTTTTTAGTGGTAACTTACATTAAAGCTTTTTAGATTTACAATGAAGTAGAGAATTAGGAAGGTGAGAAGGTGCTGACAATGCCATCTTGGGATACAGTTTCTCTTGATCCCTAGTTTATGTAGTGCTCATATATGAACTACATATATGTATGTACTCATTTTGTACACCTGTGATAGGTGTACTCTGTTCCTCTCAGCAGTGTTTCTGTCACTGTTCTTGCTAGGTACAAACTTCCTTAAGGATACCTTGAAAAATGCAATCAGACCTCAGCAGAGTCGCATAGGAATATCTAATACTTCAGTATTTATTGCTCGG
>VZTN01026964.1:0-20303 GCA_013400515.1 Erpornis zantholeuca | reverse complement strand
AAAAAAAAAAAAAAAAGTATGAATTGTAGGTATATTATTTGAAAACAAATCAAACCCCACCCTATTTTACATTTATTTGACACTTCCCGAAGGTTTGTCTGCTACTCTCGAGAAAAGTTAGTGCAGATATATTAATTTCACACATTCCATAAAATAGTGGTTTTTACTCACTCTGACCTCAGACTGATACAGACTGGGTAACATTGAGACAGACACATTGTGTTCTTTTTGTATTGTTTCAGCAAAATAAAATGTCAACTGACTGTCAGTATTTACTCAGTGTTATGGCTTTGGACTCACTCTGAGTTCAGCCTCCAGGACAGCAGAATTTTCAGGAGTGTGGCTACAACATCTTAGTAATTACTTTTGAGAACAGCCCAAAATCTCTGTTGTCCAGCAGCCAAATAACAGGTTGAAGGGAAAAATAGAGGTCAGTTCAAATAAGCAAAATCAGACTACATTTTTTTGCTAAAAAGAAGCATTCAGAAAAAAAAAAACCCAACATTTTGAGTAGTACAGAATCACAGATTCACTTAGGTTGGAAAAGAGATCGAGTCCAACCCATGGCCAAACACCACCTTGTCAACTAGACCACAGCACTAAGGTCCATGTCCCATCTTTTCTGAAACACCTCCAGGGATGCTGACTCCATCACCTTTGTGGGCAGCGCATTTCAATGCCCAATCACCTCTTCTGTGAAGAAATTATTCCTAATGTCCAACCTAAACCTCCCCTGGTGCTACTTAACACTTCAGAAAAAACTTTTTGAGACCCTTTCATGCACTTCTTAGAGGACGTATAAATAATTAAGACATCAGGTTGCAAACTACAGAAACACCAATAATTTTCTGCCCCATAGCCCAGTTAGCTAGGTACTTCACTTGCACAAGAGAGAGTGAGTTCTCCTCTCTGTCTGAGATAATTTCTCAGGACCTGTTTCACAGAAGCATGTCCAAGCCATTGTGTTATGGGCTGTCCAGTCTTCCCAGTCCTAGCTGCATGGCAGATCTGTTTCATCTGCCTCTGAATCATGTGCAGCTCAAGTTTGAAAGTTAGGCTACCCTGCATAGGAGTCCTTGGGCTAATCTCATTCCCTTTGGATAATGTTCCATCTTTTGTTTTATATAGCTAAGTGGTCATTGGAAGCAAGACATATCTTCTCACTTCTTGTCAAGAGAACCACTGAGTCAGAATCTGGCTGGTATTTCAGTTTACGAAGGAATATTTAGGTGTTTTGAACCAAGAGATACTACCTCAGAAGTAGAATCCATCTTCTCCCATCCTTGGCTATTAGGTAAATGCTTTGAAATTGGCTACATAAGTAGTAATTTTATGAAACTCATGGGGAAATACTTTTTTTTTCTTTTCATTATCTTCCTTAGATTTTCTTTTTCAACAAAAAAAAAAAAATCAACATTTTCACATACTTTGGGGGAAATTACACTGGAAGAAAGTCATTGCCTCATTATTTCATGAAAAATCAAAACAGAATACTCAGGGTAAACTGAGTGAAGTTGTTCTCTGGCAACTGAATAACAGAAGTTTTTCCTTAAATCATAATAATCCCTTCTAAAGTTAAAAAATTCTAATATATGGTAAAATCAGACTGAGCCTGGAGCTACTTTAAGCTGCATTGAAAACCACAGCCTGAGGTGCAAAGTTGCTCAGAGTTCTTCCCTTCTTCTTGCAGCTGGTTCATGAAACTATTCCCAGGGAGGAATGCCCCTCCTCTTCCTTAATCATCACACCAATGTACATGAGAGCAAAGCCTGACTGCCTATTTTAAACAGAAATTGTTTGGAAGATTTCCGTGGTTTCCAAGCTCTTCCTTTTTGTTAACATAGGAGGAAAAAAAAATTGGAAGGAAAAATATGAGATATAGGCAATAATGCTTCTGGAAAGGCAGAATTTTTGTTAAGATCATACCCTGAGTTAAGTGCCACCTTCTTTGACAGCAGCCACACTGCCACTCTTTGAAGGGCAAGAAACTGAACTTTCAGGGAGCCAATTAGGAAATGCCTCAGAAAGGGTGGTAGTGATAACATCCACCTGAGAGATTAACTGCAATAAAGGGTCCTCAAAGCAGTGGCCTCCAACTATTTTCAGCACAGCTATTATATTTCTTTTGCATTACTTAAAAACTGCTTTAACAAAAAGAACAAAATGACTTGAGGCTTTTTGTTGGGTCCCAGAGCTTCACAAGTGAATAGTTCCACAGCAAACATCACTTACCAATGGAGTTTTATTTCAGAGAAAAATATGTTTCCTTAAGACAGATAATAAATACCTCTCATATCATTGTGGCTGATATGAAGTCAAAACAAGCCTGAAAGGTGCACTATGTTCTGTCTTTGCAGTCATTTGCTTTTCAGAGTCAGAATAAATTGATGTTTCTTTTGGGTCACTGCTGAACACCTAACTGTACAGAAATATTAAATTTTGTCTTGCCTCTGAGAACAGTAGGGAAAGAACAGTTATGAAGGAACTAAATGGCAACAAGAAGCATGAACTGTGTTTACGTGAAACTTTGTTTAATCGTTTAGTGGAAAATAAAATATTAATGAGAAGAGATTAATAATAATCTTCCCTGATTCACATGTGGTCTCACAAAATAACAACCAAAATTCATAAAGGTAATGATTTGATGCCTATCTTGTTATTATAAGACAAAGGTGCTCCTAGTAGAAAAAATGGTGACATTCTTGCTCTGTCTGAACTGGGCTGAAATGTTTTTGTTCTCGCTAGAACCCCAGTGAAAAATAATGTGTAAAAAATAATCATGTTTTGAGAAATCTAGTATAATAACTTTCTTCCATAAATCTCAGCATAATTAAGAATAATGTGGCTCAAGGGCTCATGATTTCTCATGTTAGAAAAGCAATGCAGGCTGGTATTTTTAACAAGACTGCTGTTTGTGATTAATGATATCTGCTGTTAGTGCACTTTAGATATATCCACTGCATCCTCACACTGTCTCGCAGCTCTTGAACAAGGGTGAACTTTTCCAGGCAGCTTCACTGGACAAAGGCATTAGGATTTACTAATCAGCACAGCTCTGTCATCCTTATATTCTGATTAAAAGTAGCCATCAGCATCTGGACATGCAACTTCTGACCCCAAGGTGCTGTGCTGGGGCAAGAGATCTATCAGTAATTCTCCACAATACGGAGAACACAGTGACAGCAAGGCTGAATGCTAAGAAGAGTGGAGCAATTTTTATAAAAGTTAATATTTATTTAGTTGTTTTTATAAAGTTGTTTTTATAACACTCCTCAGCTGCATTCACAGAAATCCTGTGTTGTTTGGACTTAGTTCAATTAGGATTATTCCTGATTAATGTGCTCTTCTGTATTCATTGCTGGAATGTAGATTTTTCTCATTTGGATACACTAAATCAGATATTATTCACTATTAGTGATTTGGTACAGTTTTCATTTGCCTATTATTCTATCTTATTTTGCAGTAGTATGCACATTTTAAAGTACATTCCAATGTAATCTTCAGGATAGAAATTAAAATGATTGCACAACTTCTATATTATATGCTTTGAGAGACAGAAAAATCAAGATAAAATTTTCAACCTTTGTACCTATTTTTATCACAGATTTTTCATATATACTGACTTTCCCAGAGTTTTCTGAAGTCAGCAGTTCTTCAGAAAGATTATCACCTTCAAAAAAAAAAAAGATGCTAGTTATTCGTGTGTGTGCTGCAAAATGATTTACATGCACTAGACACTTTACTATGCCTTCCCTGTTTAAAGACCTTCTTTTGTTCATTTTTTATATGTGAGTCACTGCTGGAATGTTCTCTTGGAAACTGTTTTATCATCTACAAGTCATAATTCGGCCATTTGATCACTGCTTAGATTGTCCTAAACCGAATAGAAGCTCCAACTCCTGCCACATTGCCTTTCAGATTTTTCTTTTTTCTGTGTCTGATCATTCAGATAACCTCAGTACAAATTATCACTTATATGATTAAAACAGTGCCTTTGAATATTGTGAATGTTTTAAATCTAAATATCACATAGTGATTTACGCATCTATGAATAGAAACATAGAAACATATTCATCATCTACCTGAAATACAGGTGTTATTTAATGAATATAATCTGGCAACTGATTAAAAAAGAACATAAATGAGAAGTTCTTCTCTGATTTGCTGGCTTACTCAGAGGGATATTTCTTCACGGGGCTTTTTTAGCATAAAACCTGTCATCATTCACTTCTGTTGAAATCTACAGTCTATTATTATCTTTCCCCACGTGGCTTCACCATAGTTGGGATTTTTTAATGATGAAATAATAATCTGAAGAATAGTTATGCTGCTTACATGGTATGGTAATAAAAGGGCTTGCATGAAATGAAAATACAAGACTGTGTTATCAAGAAACCTCACTATTTTACCCATACACCTGAATGATTCATATGTCTTGGATATTTCAATGTGAAACACTAGGTTAAAGGATTCTTTTTGTGTTAATGGTTATGGAAGTTTTATTTAGTTTTCCTGACTGATCTTCACAAAAGAGAATCACAGTGGTCCATTCCAGCTTTGAAATATAGAAGTTTTTTTCAAAACAGTGAAAAGGACTTCAGCTGAACTCCACAAGATTATAGCTTGTTCACAAGATTATAATTTTGAACATCAAAACTTGGTTATTACAGCTTTCCTTAAGTCACAAGCTTTCTGGGTGAACACTATTAGCATTTAAAAGTGGAATGGAATGATCTTTTTAGTTTATTCAAAGCAACATCTTGTTTTCCTTAATATAATCCTTTTGTTACCATTTTGAAATTAGTAAGACAGTAGAGTCCATCAGCAGGTTGTTTCCATTCTTGTGCATAATTTTTGCAGGGGTTCTCAATCTGCTTTCAAAGAATTTACTGCAGAAATGTACAATTTATAGAGCAGAAAGAATGTGTTTAAATCAAGTTCAGTGGATAAATGCAGGAACAGAAAATGATCTGAAGAAATAATTGAAGCACAGAAGAATCTCAGCTTGTTGTATGGTGGCTGTGGAAGGGTGCTTCAAACAATCTTTAACCTCACTCTTCAGTATGTTTTTCAGTTGCCAGTCAATATTTCAGACTTTGTGCCTTGCACCAGCTGTGTGTGGTTGTGCTTAGCTTTGAGCTAGGAAGCCAGACTCTGACAGGTAAGGAAATGTCATTATGCAGATCCCGTGGAAGATCAGTAAGTCACCTGCTGTGGTCCTTTCTCCTGATCTCTCTAAGGTCAAACTTGGAATTCCTGTAAGGAGGACGAGTGAAAGGGAGATTGGATTTGCAGGCTGCAATAAAGTATTTCTCACTGTTTAGAGGACCTTTTTTCAGCAGTTCAGCAGACGCAAAATTCAATGTTTTTTTAAAATAACTGTCTTGGGTGATTTTGATGGGCTTCTCTTTCCAAATAATTTTAGCTTTCTTCAGTGGCTTGTCTTAAAGGAATTGATGGTGCCAGTTAGATGAGGATTTGCTTTTAAAACCTTGTATACAACATGGAATGAGATTGCCTGGACCTAGTGAGCCTCCTTTGTAATCACTGGTTTTTTTAGCGGAAGGCTCTGGCTCATGCCTCATCACAGATGAAGTAAAATACACTAACTAGTAATTTACATTTCCAGCAGCACACACCTAAGGAACTGAAGCATCCCTGCTGAAATTCACCTTTGCAGGCATTGTGAGAGCACCTCATGTTGGGCAGGAAGAGTGTTCCACTACTGCTTCAGCTTTCACCTGACAAATATCATTATTTCACTAAAAATGAGGGAGTATTTGCACATTTAACCAGATCCTTTTTTTTTTTTTTTTAAGAAGAGTCACATTAATTTGAAGACAACAGATCTCTTGCCTTGTGCAGGGTCTTTCTGTTAACGTCCCTGTCCCCAGCTTCATATTTGACCCCTATGGGTAAATTATGGAGAATTTCCCAGGAACTTTGGTACTTGGCTGCTTTCCAGAGTCTGCTCACCAAAACTGGGGACCGGGGTTTACCTTTCTGGGGCCAGTGCTGGGCACAGGCACACAAAGAGGGCTGGGAAGAGGCCTGGCTGGAATGGCAAGTTGGTGGGTTGGGGCTGTGGAGGAAGATGTGCTGGGATGACATGGCCATCACATGGTGTGAGCTTAGAGCAGCCCCACTAAGGGGGGTCTTGCAGCCCATTCCCACCTCGCTCTGTTGTGGACATCTGCCTCAGGCTCTGTCACTGCCCCTGGGAGGGCTGGCTGGTCATCCACATCCATGCCTACCCCAAACCAAGTGTTTAAGGCAGGTGGCAGAGCTCCTGGGGGTACACAGAGGAGACCCTGGCATGACTACTCCCTGCCCCATGTTACTGTACATTCAACATCCCTTCTTGAAAGCACCTCTTCTCCCAAATAAAAAACTACAGCACTTTTGTAACACTCTTTATCATCATGAGATGCCTCTATAATCAGGGTCAAAAGGATGTGACATTTAGAACAGGAATGTGCTGACCCTGGTTTACATGTAAGGGTTGAATAAATCCCATCTTCCAGAGCAGTGTCCACAACCTGTAATTTCCATCTCTCCAGGCTGCAAAGTGCAAAGGCAACACAGTAAATCCAATCGTTAAAAAGTCTCTCATCTGTAATTTTACCTATGATTTGTTGTGATTGTCTACTTACTGGGGTTCATAATCCCCAGAAAAATCTGTATTCACACATTGAAAAATCCACTGATATGCACCTTGTTTAAACAGGTACGGAGTATGAAAATTTCAAATCATATTTTCTGGTATATACTTTATAATTTTTATTATAAAATATAGCAATGTAGATTACTTAACTGAAAAAATAAAGGAATATATTGAGAAGAAAATTAATAATGCAACTCAAATATTTTCACCAGAAGGACAACAAGTACATACAATTTTTGCTGCGGAAAAGCCACTGTATCTGAGAATTTCTACTGTGTGGTTTTGAATACAGAATGGCTTGGTAACTCATCTTTTGTTTTTGTGAGAATCATGGAAAAAATCCTTGCTATATTTATTTTGGAGAGCTTTAAATATACTGTGCTACATAGAGAATTTAATAAAAACAAGAGAAAATAAAGGAAAAAGTTGCAGTTAGACTTCGCTATATAAAATGATCCCAGTTCTTTTTTGTGCATACAAATTACTTCTGTAAGAAGTTAGAAATGATAAATGGAGTTATTCTTTTAAGAAAAGATTTTGCAGAATTACCCTCCATGTTAAACCCAGGTAATTAACACTGGGTTCTTAAATGTAACCCAGGTGATTAACATAGGGTTCTTAAATCTACCTAGGTTCTTAAGAATTACATTTAAAAAAGTGCCACATTTAAAAAGTGCAGGATCCTGGGGACTTTTGAGAATGAGTGTTCATTTAAGTAATTAAATGTGGGATTAGAAGCTTATGGTTAGACATTCGAGTCTAAATCTTGCCTTGCGATTAAATACATTCTAAATAATTTCATTATTATTCACAAGTGATAAGTCCTTAAGAAGTAGGTATTAACCAAGTTCCTATTGCCTGTTCCTGAACTAGCTGAATCTCTGGGAAGTGAAAATTGTTTTTGGACACTGTGTTGCTTTCTCCCCACATGGAGATATGTTGACAGAAAACGGAGTCAATATAACAAAATTTGAAAAAAGCAGTATGAGAAAGAGAAAAGAAGGGACAGAAGAGAAAACAAATTCAGAGAGTCTAGGGAAAGGCAGGCAGTAGAAGATACAGAGTGAAATTCTGTCAAAAGAAAAATGCACTGAATATCTGTCACTGGGTAGTTCTGCGTGTGCAGAGATTTTGTCAGTAATAGAGGGCACAGACTTCCATTTCAAGTTGCATGCAGCCCTCAGAACCTTCTCATCTAACTTCAGTGAACTTGGGATTAAGCATTTAGGGGGAAGACTGGTTATGCTTAAACTGAATGCTTTTTTTTGTTTTGAATAAAGGAGTCTAAATTATGGAAGAAAGTTTCAGTAAACTCAGAAAACTCACTGAGCTCTCAAACCCTCAGAATCCTCAGAATTTAGTGTCACCTTTAGACCTAATGCTTAAAAAGGGAGAAAAGTAGCTTATTTTAGAATTTAAATGAGTTCAGTAATTGCTTAGGCTGCAGAATGTAACACAAGATGTATTACAAACAAGCCAGCAAAGCAGTTTATTACACCAAAAGTGTGCAGGGGATTAAAAAAAACATACAAGGGAATCCCTGATTGCTATTGTGCTTTGGGATTAATAGAGTTCAAAATAGAGTTGCTGTTTTAATTGTCTGAATCCAGCATATTAGCATTTGAAATACACAGCATTTATAATTTCTGCCAGAAACACAAAAAAAGAAGTTAACAATACTTTGAAGATAATAAGCATTTAAGAACTTATATATATATATATATATAATATATATTCCCTTTCTTTGTCTTTCTGGTATAATTTTCTTTTATTTACCAATCTTTTAATGTGGCCAGTTGGTGCTTCTGAGATTTCCAGCCATAGTTCTTAATTGTGCCACTCAGTCTCACTGCCTGAATGCATCCCATTTCCAATGGAGTCTTGTAGCCCATTTGAATATTCTCCTATTGCCAGTAGGCCTTCTCATCCCTTTCCTTCCTCACACTCTCCTCCAGAGCTGTCACTTACTGCCTGCTTCTGTTGGGTGTGGGTGTTGAAGTATGGGCAGTGAGGAGAGGCCAGAGTTGCTCTGTGTGGGAGACCCCTGGCTCCTGTCAGCTCCTGTTGGACCCACTGCTGGAGACAGCTGAAGCCCTCCAGCCATGTGTGGGGCACCCTGGGGGAAACCTACTTAGAAAGGTCAAAATGCTGTTGAGTAGTGAGTGAAAAAGTGTGAGGAACAGCCCTACGGATCCTAGGAAGGACGGGGAAGGAGATGCTCCAGGTTCTGGAAGAGACTTTTCCCTGCGGCTCCTGGAGACACCACGGTGGAGCAGGTGGTTCTCTGCAGCCAGCTGAGAGGAACATCCCAGAGTGGATATCCACAGTGCAAACCATGGAGTGCTGTGCCAAAACAGATACCCACCCTTCAGCACGTGGAGGATCCCATGCAAAGAAGGTGATGGGCTCTGAAGGAAGCTGCAGCCCACGGAGGGCCCATGCTGGAGGGCTGAAAAACTGTGTGGAGGAAGGAGCATCAGAGAGGAACTGACTGAAATTTATGGCCTGACCACAGGCCCCATTACCCATCCTCTCAGCACCATGTAGAGGCAGAAAGAAGTGGGAATGAAGGAATAAATATGAGCCTGGGAGAAGGAGTGAAGGGTAGAGGGAGAGTGCTGTTTTAATTTTGTCTTAATTTCCCACCATTCAAATCTGTTTTTAATTAGCTATATTTTTTTCCCCAAATCAAGTTTGTTGTGTGTGATGGTAAACAATAAGTGACTCCCTCTTTTTATTTTGACCCCTAAGCTTACTAATTTTCTCCCCTTGTCTTGTTGTGGGAGGGAGTGGAGGAATGAAGGATGGGTGGGCATCTGGCAGGTCGAGGTCCACCCAACATGCTATTTTACAGTCAAATACATAAGCAACATATGGTGGAAGAAACCAAAGGTACACAAATTGCAAGAGAACTTCTGTGCTCCATTTAAATCATAGAAAAAGTGCAGGAGATAGAGATTTTAAGAAAAGAAAGCAAATAGAGATTGCAGTGTCCCTCAACAAAAGCTACATGGCATGGGCTCTTGTGATGTGCCTCACTGCTGCATGGTCACTGCCTGCTTTTATAGATCAAGGTCAAATCTGATATTGACAAGAATTGTGCTGTTGTCCTCCTCAGAACCTCTTTTAAACTCAAGCATTTTTTAAAATTGAGCATGCAGGCATTGCAGCTGCTCTTTCCTGCATCCAGTAACCTCTGTACATTCATACTTTCCTAGTCATAATCTATCTGCTGGCTCTTACAATATGCTCCTATGAGTTTACTAATACCCATCTCTCATAATGTTTCCCTCAATCAGAGAACAGTATTTTGCTATCTATGAGATCCAGAGTCCACAGGAATGAGTCTTCAGCACTCTATTTCTTTGTTCCCTCATTTTCAGCTAATCACTTTAAACTCCTACAGCGACTGAGTACATGATTTTTCTCTTAAGCCATCAGATATTCCATTGCTCCAAAATACTCTTGTTTAACTGAAAAACTATTCTGGCTGCTGAGACTCAAATATTCCTCATCTGGAAAATACATGCCCTGAAGTCCTCATAGCAAAACCAGATTTCCTATTTTCTGAAATGCATGATGATATGGAAACTGCATTAAATGAAAACAGAATTAATAAATTTCTCAGTAAATATAATTGTAAGAAATGTAATTCACGGCTGCTCCTACTATCTTTAGAATGTTGTTATTTATGAGAAGGGATGTGGATGTATTTAATGGGAACAGACAAACTAAGTGACTTTGAATATTTGTTCTCTCTGACAGAGTCATAATAAAAATTAAGAGATTTTAATGATTAGAAAGTCTCAAGGTTTGTGGCTAGTTGCAACAACTTGTTCAACATATTCTATCTTCTGTCATATCCCAAATCATTTCAAGTTAAACATTACTCTCCAAAATATTTCTATTAAATGACAGGTGAACAGGAAAGTTCAATAATATTCCAATAAGTTTTGACAGTTCATAATGATTCACTTTTGCAAATTGTTAGGGTACACTCCATCAGTAAACTGAGTGCTTCCATAATATCTCAGTGATTGTTTCCCAAAGATGCCATAAATATGCTTAGCTCACCTATTCTGAATAATTTTTCCGTAGCACTTAATTGGAAAACCTACATATTTATGTAGGAAATTGCAGCTTCTTTTCTCATCCCCCAAAATATAACTTGCTAACCCCCCAGACAATTCTCAATTACTAAAAATTTCAGTATAGTAATGGTTAAATATTTAATCTTGAAGATTTTATTTCCAAATGGAGACTTTCTATATTTGAGCATTAAAATATTTTATTTTAATGTATTGAGATGAACTCTACTACAAGATAATTCCGTCTTAAACTTAATTTTTATTGTGAGCTATAAAACTTCACTGGAGTTCGGGTAGAGGTTGGCTGTTACCTGATCCACTGACATTCACAAGTTGTGCTGACACTCAGTAGGGAAACCTGCATTGCATCATGAGTAGTGCAGGCCTGACCTGACTGGAGAAAAGAGAAAGCCTGAATGATTATTATGTGCCACACTGAGAAAATATAATTTAAAAGTCACCCAAACAACAAAGAAGTATTATTTAAATTTTGGTGATATGGTGTTTGGAGGTTTTTTAATAAATTTTTATTTCTCACAAGTATAATTAAGAAATTCTAATAGAAAATGCTCAGCAGCCTGAGCATTATATTATTTATACTACTGTTCACCTGGATACTGAAAAGCTGAAAGCATTATCTAAAATTTTATTTCGAAAATGTGACAAATCATAGCAATTAGGATACCACACAGAAATCCATCCACAAAACAAAAATCCCTGGGGATGACTTTGCAAAATAGCATTTCTCATATGCCAGGTTACTGGATCATATCTCGGAACATTTTTCTTTGGGAAATACAGTATTTATTAGGGAACAAGAACTATCTATTTATTCTGTTAGATTCTTCAATCACAGTTTAGAACATTTTTAAATTTAGTTCTCCACTAATAATGCTTTTTCTCCCCTCTTACTCCTCTATTTATGTGTTTCCAATCAGATTTTGTTGTCTTGGGTCAGCAGAGTCAGCATTTTGGATCAGATAAACTCCAGTGAAAGTGCTGCAAAGTCTCACTTGAGAGCACTCCCATTTCTCACAGCATAAGAGTTATAACTTGTATTTAGTATTGCCTTGGGAGGCCTTGCTGGCATCACTGTTCCTCTGTGAAGTTTTACCCAAAAGCTCTCAGTCTTACATCACTGGTATCACAGCCACATGTATCTCTCTATTGCTTCATTGCAAATAAACCCCTGCACTTACACCACCAAAGGGGTTCCTTTTTGTCTAAAAGAAGTCATATCATATGTGTCCTCAAGGAGCACGGATACTGTAATGGATCTGCTCACCGGAGCACTGGTCCGGCCAGCTCCTCTGCCACATAATGTGGGACCCAAATTTGTGCCAAGACAACCTAAGTGCACCTTCCACAGCCTTTTGTTCCTCCTCCCATGGCTGTCATTGATTAATTATCTGCCAAGTTGAAATAGAAACCAAATCTTCAGTGTTCTTTTCTAACGGAGATTGAGAGACAGGACAGTGCTTGGTGCAAGCAAAAGTTGACTTCTGCTCAACTTCCCAACTGCCTCTCTACACTTTTCCAAAAATTTCAATCCAGCTGAAAGGCATTTGCACACCATTTCTCTTTGCCCCAAAAATGCTACCAGTGGTTTCTTGCTTCATGGAACCTTGGACAGGAGCAGCTCTGGATCACTCCTGGATCTGGATCTGATTCTGGATCACTTTGAACACCAGCTGTTATGACCCGATTATTAACGTTCTTAGAAACACCTCTGCCCGAATTAAGGTGCAAACAAGACCATACACCAGTCAATAGTATGGGTTTTATTCGGTAGTAAATATGATAGAGGGAAAGAGAAAAGAGAGGAAGGGAGAAGTAGGAAGGTGGGGGGACAAGAGAGGGACAGAAACAGGACAAAAATAATATCACCACTGTGTGGATCCCACTGGCCTCCTGATGATCCTCTCCAGCTGCTCTTCTTGGTGGTGAAGGTCCCCCCAAAGGCACAGAATCCCATGGGTTTATATCCCCTGAGCCAGGTGGCAATGTCCAGCCATGTCCCTTGGGGAGGGGACAGTCCCTTACAGCAGACTGTGGGTCTGTTCCATCACGTGCAGCCCTGGGGTGCAAGGCCCAGCACTTTGGGGGTCTTTGATGGATTGTGACTCCCCCTCAGCTGCCTCTAACATGAGAGTCCCGTGGATGTGGCCTGTGGGGTTGGGGGTTCCACAGCAGGGCTGGTTTGTGTAAGGAAGGATGGGTGTTTATTGCCTCTGGCCAGAGGTTACACCACACACCTGAAACTTCCTCCTCCCCCCTCGGCTGGGGGGAGTCTGTGTGAACCTGGCTTCTGTGAGCTGTGCTCTCCCCAAACCTGGGATCTGTGAGCTGTGCTCTCCCCCACCCCAAACCTGGCTTCTGTGAGCTGTGCTCTGCCCCACCCCAAACCTGGCTCCTGTGAGCTGTGCTCTGCCCCCACCCCAAACTCAGCAGAGGATGATCCTCAGCACAGGTGGTCGCTTTGGCCTTTTGGTGCTGCAAAACTTTCCCTCCGCCTGAGATGATTGAACAATGGGTTTCTCCTTATCTAATCAGCAGTTTGACTTTCAGTCCAAAGTCCCAGTCTTCAGGGAGGCTCCTTGGTTGTAGCTTTTTTACAGTGAGCAAAACTTTATATCAACGTTTGAGGCATGAACTATTTTCAGTCTCTGACACCAGTTTGAATTATTATGGAAGCTTCTGAGCTTCAAGGTTTGAGGCATAAATTGAAGGCTTATGCTTTCATTTCAGATCTAAATTAGGTTTAGGCAAAGAAGGAAGACCAGAAATGCAGGGTTTCCTACATATGTGCTCTGTGTAATTTCTCTCTGTACCTGGCCTTGACCCCTGAAAGAGTTTGAACTGACTAAAGATGAATGGACCAGCTGCCTCATATAGTTTTCAGCTGATGTGTTTTCATATTGCATATGATCCATTTCTCTCATACTTAAAACTTGCTCTAATATTCAGTTTGCTTTCATATCCTTCTTGCAAAATTACAGTTTTTCGCCCCAGAAAAGCATTAAAGATATTCAGTTGCAGAGCTTTATGGTTTTAGTTCTCCTGGTCTAAATGCTGCAGTCCTTTTGACTTACTTCCTCATTTCTTCACATTTACTATCTCTTTTTTTTCAGCATCAGAAGTTATTTATATTTCTCATCAGTTTTTGGATTGTCAAAATCTGGATTCCTCTTCCCAATTCTTGGATTCTGCCTGAAAAATCATCTGAAATTTCCCCTTTATCAAGAATTTTCAGTTCTGCTATTAGATGTTATACTAAAAAGATAAGTATCCATCTAAGCAGAAAGTGAAATAAAAAGTCCTTTTCAGTCTGGAGGAAAATTGTTTAATCAGAAGTAAATTGTGCTTTGCCTAAAGCAACTCACTCTCATTCTCTTAAAACACTTTTCTGTAGTTGATTTCTCAGAACACACTAGGGAAAGAACATAGACATTTCTCTTAGACAATACTATGTAATTGCTGTAATTTGTAGAGTGATCTGGTATTAGAAAAAAGAAAAAAGCAGTGTTATCAAAATTTTAGGAAAGTACACAATCTCACAGAATTTGAGTAGGAAATGGCTTTACACTTGGTATTTAAATATTTCCTCATAGTTTTTGCATTTGTACTACTTTAGCACAGGTGTAAATTCCACTCATAGAAAACCTAAAAAAAAAGAGAAAAATCAGATCTAATTAACTTATAAGTCTTTTGGAGTGGGGGATTATTTTACAGTGTGACATGGTAACCAGAGTAGTAACCCAGGAAACATGACCTTGTATCTTTTTCTTTGCAGATAAATGATGAGTCTGATATTTTTTTTCCACCTATATAATAAAATACCTGCATTAATTCATGTTGACATACATTACTGGGAACAAACGAAAATCTTAATCTTGTAGGAAATGAGCAGACATAACTCACAGCATGTCTGCCAGCTTTAATCTAATTTGAATACCATCTTTGTTAATAGTGCCTTGGGACACAGAGTTTCAAACCATCCATTCTGGGTTAAAATGAATAGGGGTAGGTTTTCATGTTCTCTGTTTTTCTGCTTGCAGCATATAGAGGGATATGTCTTAGAAATGAGTTTATGTAAGATAAATATTTGAGAACACAGTTGTGTGTTCAGTTCCTGAAACTAAATATGAAGAACACATCCCATGAATAGTTCTGTCTGAAGGAGCAACTTCAGCTCATGTATATGCCATTGCAACAAACAGTTCTGGCATTATACCTATGGAAAGCTGCAGATGTCAGAATTATTTACTCTTTTGCAAAGCTGCCCGATAAACCACCCCTGGAGCTAGCCCACCCAACATTCAGTGCCAAACCCAACACAGCAAGAAACTCAGGTCCTTAGAGAAAATGGCACAACACCAGACAGAATCGTAGAAGCACAGTGCTGAAAAGGATCCCAGGTGCTCCTCTTGTTCATCCTGTTGCCCAAAGCATAATCGACTCTGCCAGTGTCACTCTTGGCAAATGCAGTTCCAGTCTCTTCTTAAAGGCCTTCCCTGACCACAGCGCTCCCAGGCAATCCTGTGTATGATAATGGTGGGAGGTCTTTCCTCCCACACACCTCACAGTAGCCAATATGAATTTGCTTTGCTGCATTTAAACTCATTACTTTGTGCCCTACTGTGACCTCTGAGTTATCTCCAATTAGTACCCATCCATTTTCTGAAAGAGTGCTCTACTTCAGCTGAAGCGCTGTCAGTGATAAGCAAAACAGGATTGCTCTCCGCTCTGGTTTATGCACCCTGATAGTAAATTTGCCTTTTAAACAACAACGTGAAACTCCTTCAGGTCGTGATGCTCCATAACATCTTCAGACCCAGTTTGGAGCAGGACTCCTCCAGCTGATTGGATTTCATCCTACTTCTAAAAGAGCTTGTTATTCCTGTTCAGATGGTTTACCCTTCATTTGCCCATACTGTTCTCCCAATTCATATCTTAATGCCATCTATAATTTAATGAGCATGTTTTGCATTGCAGCATTCAGGTATTAATAAAACTTGAAGAGGAGATAAGCAGTAGGAGAACTCACATGACTCCTGGTAACATATCCTTCCACACTACATAGTCAACTAGTTTTGCACCTTCCTTGTAAGAATTTCACCAAGATTATGTTTCTTGTGCAGTTAATGGGTAGGTCATGTGAGGATAGCAATACTATCATTAAAGACAAGATGGAAGACCTCAGTGACTTCTTTCCTCTCTGTCCAGCCTGACAATAGTTTAGATTGACAAAATTTATACTTAGAAAAAAACCAAAGCTGTTGTCAGGTTGCCTGCCATCTGCATGTCACTTCTTACTTATTTTCCAGATAGCTGCAAACATTTTATTTTATCATCTCCTTAAGAAATATTGTGGGAAGATAGCATCTTAATTCTATTAGTCACTTGATCACAGATGGCTTGTTTAGAGGTAAAAAAAAGGCATGAAACACCTTCATGCTCAAATTCACCTACACACTATTTGAGTAGAGTATATCTCCCTTTTTCTTTTACAATTAACAGAGAAAATGAAAAAACTGTTTCAAAGTATTATACTAAGTCAGTAATAGAATGAGTGCTTTTTTCCCCAAGGAAGTTCCTTGATAGTTGTACCTCATTTCATGCCCATTTTTGCTTTTTTGGGCTGTTTTCTGGGTTTTTTTGGTTTGGGGATTTTTTTGTTTGTTTGGGGTTTTTAGGGTTTCTTTTCTGTGTTTGTTTGTTTGTTTGTTTTCCCTTGTGATTACATATTCCTGCTGCTTTTTTAAGTCTAATTTTTTGGTAAGATATCTACCTTTCACCAGTCTTTAAAATTCCTTCTTTGCAGTAGAGTCAATGAGGATTTTATGTTTTAACCAAGTTTATCTCTTATAACACTTCTTACATATCTGTCTAGGGTACATTTATGACCCTTGTATTTTTCCTTTAGTCTTTGCTTTATCTCTTAATCCTTGTTCTAATTAGACAGTGACTACAAATTCTCTCTCAGCACTGAAGTCTATCTAATATTTTATATAACACTTTCTCTCCCTCGTGATTTCAATAGACACAGTTCCATGGTCATTCTTTGTCCTTGTGAAAAAATTGTGGTTTTTAATATAAGTCTTTCAGTCCCTTTTCCTGCATGCTGTTGATCAGCATACAGAAATAAATAGTCTGACCTCTAATTTCCTTTTTCTTGTCTTTCAATTTTTTCTGAATAATCCCTACCTCCTCCCACTCAAGAAATCTTGATACTCTTATTCAAATTTCTCTTTTAATTCCTAATTATGCACTTCTGTCACTCACACTGTCTTTCCCCCTTCAATCTCTGTTTAAAGCTTTTCTTAATAGACAAGTAGTAGCCTTAGACTATTTTCTGTGTTTGTGGGGTGTTCTTTCCATGTACAAGGGTATGTGGAATATCATCTCAGTGGTCACGGGACACAAAGGTGTCCTGGTGTCCTGGAATATGTGTATTACTCTAGAATACCTAGATTCCGAAACCTTTGTAATCTTTAACTAGGAAAACCAACACATACTCCATACGTGCCTCCTGCCTTCCCAGATTGATACCCATTTTTGATCCATCTGAGACTGGTCCCTGAAAGTAACTATATGACACAAAGAGAAGGGCTCATGGAGTTGTGGATCATTGTGAGAGATGAACTTCACTCACCTTATGGTAATTTCTAAGAGCTGAGTTATTTGAAATGCTCTGGATGTCAGCTGGAGTAGGCAGATGAGGCCTTTAGGAGGAAATTGCCAACCTCTGCTACTTTTCTCCTTTTTATTTGGAATGGAGGCTGTGAATATTCCAGATCTGAGTGTCTTTTATTCCTCTTCCTATGATATTTGACCATCACTTGCTGTTAAAAGAGTGTCCTGTTTTTGACCTTGATAGTGAGACAGCATCAATTTCCAGCTGAGACCAGCAGCCAGCTTGTCCCTGGCAGAATGGCCATTTCATATCTGGTGCCTTTATGGACCCTGACCTGCAAAACTTCTGGTCAATGCTGTCGTGGCACAGGTGGTCTCTGCATTTTAACAAAGAAGTGAGAGATAAAAAGATAACAAGAGTGAATGAATAGCACAGCTGTGTGGGGTTTTCTTCCCCTAGAATTTTAATAAAATAGGAAATACAAAGCCACAAAAGCTGCAACAGTGTATTAGCTAACACCCCTCCCAACAAACACACACGAATTTCTGCATGTTTATTCCAATTGCTATTGAAAAGCAAATGACCAGCCTGTCTCTTATTCCATCTCTTCCAGGACATAAAATAGCAGTTTAGGAATGGCCAGCTCCTGTCCATTTGAGTTCAGTTGTTAGCTTTTGAGGTGGCTGCAATGCTGACACAGCAGAAGAATAAAGTAAAGGGCCACTTAGTGAGGCTGAGTCCTTTGAGGAACTGAGAGACAAACTCCTGAAAATGTTCTGGACCTTAATTGCCATTGCCTGGAATTGACATCTTTGACAATCAGATCTTCATGACTCAAAATGTTATGTGCTCTAAAAAATGTCACTGGGTCTCAGAGACAGAATTTGTTTTCTGAAGTTTCCAAGTTCATTGGAAAATATGAGAAACAGTTAGAACTACTCTAAATCAATAATGTCATAATTCAAATCTTAATATTTGCATACCTTTTCAAAAATTCTGATGAGGCTTAACCTCATGGTTCTTGGCCTTTTATGAAAACTTACACACTCAAGTTAAAGAAGCAAAAATATTGGATTTTTTCCAGTTGTGGCTATCATTACACTAAGCATAAAAAAGTTAATTCCAGAAAAATTTCAGTCCATCTTCTAAATAATGCAAAATACCAGCTGTATGTTGTGCACTGTTATTCATCAGCTGTGAGAATGATTTTCACTTTGAGCACTTTTCTCTCACTAACTCTTCCTTTCAGAAATAGTCAGAAATCAGTACATGTGCAGAATAGATCATTAAAGAAGTATTCTAAAAATGAAAGAAAACATGAACTCCAAAGAAGAATGCACTTATGTGCATCAGTTCTTTGACAATACATGAAGAGTATAATAAGATCTTTTTCGGATTCTAACTTATTCTGTGATAACATAGGTCATAACATAAGCTGAACCAAATGAATTACTATATAAAAGAAAATCCTCCCTCATTCTAATGATTTTCATAGATTCAGAATGATTGTTTGTTTCCTTGGTTTTAAGATATTTTTTTTCTGTATTGCACATGTAGTTTTCGAGTGAAGGTAAAAGAAGTCATATCAACTTATTGAAAATGGGCATAATTATGACATTTTGAGACTGATTTTTCTGACATGCAAAAGCAGGGCAAAATTTGAATGGTCCTTTTGGTCCTAATTTAATAACATATCATAATGAAATCATTGTAAGCACACCGACATTTGTAATATGAGAAAGGTATCTTTTTCTGGTTGGACTAATAGCTACTGCACTGCTGTGAACAAGATAACCTGTGGGGTTTTTTCCTGTCAGAGATATCATCTCTCTCTCTCTCTCATTGAATCAGACATAGAAGTCATATATTGCATGCATTTTTCGGATGAAGCATATATGTAATATTTTAAAGACCAAGCATCTGTAGCTACAAAATCAGATTCTATGAAGATACTGGACTTGGTATATGTAATCTACCTTTCCACATCAGTCTCCAAGATATAGGAGTTAGGAATATTTCTGTCCTACTACAATGAAAAAATCAGCAAAACCAATGAGACTGTGTTTTTATTAAAACAGGTCACACTTCAAAACACAGTTACAGTAAATAATGGATTTGCCATGAAAAGACAATTTGCCATATTCAGCTTTCCAATTTTTATATATTCAAGAAAACTGTGAATGAAAATTAAGCACTTACTGTATGAAACCTTGGAATTTGCCTGAATTTATGCTTAAAAGCTGAGCAGTAGCATCTCCAAGATGAAGCCTGTAATTTCAAAAGTATCAGTAGTGAGTTAATTTGGAACATGCCTTTCTCACAAAAGACTTTTCTAAGCTCTTGAGGAGGAAAATTAAATTTCTGGCCACTCTTTCATTGCATTTCTATAGTCTGACAGTTTCCATAATTGGATTATTTCTAAAATAAAAAAGACAATCATATTTTATTTAAACAATGGTAAGTAGAAAGACTTATAAAGGGAATAGCTACTTTAGAATGTCCACAGTAGCAAAACTGAAAATAAAAACCAGTTTTCAATTCCAATTTTCTAAGAAAATTCTCTGTAGATAAATGTTATCTGTTTAATGGAATTTACTTTAAAAGATGTTTACATTCTAGTAAACTTTGGAGCAAGGTATCTCATAGTGTTCAGCACTTCCAGGTCTTTTCAAAGTACGTCATAAAAAATTGAATGTTTGAGAATGAGTGGTCAGAAGTCCTTATCGTGGCATTTTGACATTTGGACCTCTTAGGCCTACTGCACCACTAATTCCAACTGGTTTCTTCCATAACCTTTGGTCAGCTGCTTATGGCAGCCATCCTACAGCTCTGGATGCTCAAACAGCTCCAGCACAGATAATCTTCAAGAGCTGGTTTCTCTTCCCCAAGTTTTCACTGATTTCTGATAAAACAA
>VZTN01026924.1:40692-51478 GCA_013400515.1 Erpornis zantholeuca | reverse complement strand
GGTCTGTGTCCTGTGACATGGGAGAAAATTCTAGATGCCATTATATACAACTAGCCAGAGAAAAAATGGGCAAGCTTTTGAAGTTCTTTCTCTCATTTTAGTATTAGTTTAGCTTTTTAAATGTTCCCATCTTGGGAGCAGGGATAATTAATTAACTGATTTCTGTCATGCTTTATTGGTACTCTTGAAATTAGGTCAGACCCATCATAATCTTTAAACATGATAGTAAATAAATACTTTCTGTATAACAAAAGACTTCTAAATTGAAGCTGAGTAATTGAGATATGAGCATGTCATTCCATACTTACTGTGAGAAACCCCTTTACTGGTAGGGCTATATTAGCTCACCATGGCCTCACTAATGTTCTGACTCTCATGGTCTATATCATCCTTGGGTTTATGGTGAAAGAAGAAGATCTTTGTTTCAGTTTTCCCTCTTCAAAATGTTGGCTTTTTCAGAATCTGATGCAGGTCACATCTGAGTTATTACTTACAAATCCTGTACCAAATGGAGTTCATTTATGCTATACCTCACATGTGACTTTTCATCATTTTCTGTCACCTCCAGTGGCACCTCTTCCCTATCATTGTCATAGCTGGATTTAAATTCCTTCCACAGTTTTCCTTGGATACCCTGTCCTCTCCCTAGATGTTTTGCCTCAGAAAACAGACCATCAGTAGTTTTTGTGAAAGTCCACTATCTACTTATGTCTAGTTAGTGCAGACTTTCTAATACCTTGTGCTTCATTTTGCTTTACTGGGGTGGCCTTTCTGTACTAAAAGGTTCATTAATTGTTGTATTGCTTTTTAAACTAGAGTAAAACTATACTGAGAACAATATTTTTGTAAAATCTCATAAACTTCAAGTATTTTGACTGTTCAGATTATCCATTTATTTAATGATCAGATAACTGCAATTCAGTGCCTGTAGCAACTAAAACACATATTTGTTTTAGAGTATTTCAGTAGTAAGTTTATAGAAAAATCAGAGCATCCCCTTCTCTTAAAGCCATGAGGTAAAGGAGTCAAGATTCTTTGAACCTAAACTACTGATACCACACATTGTAATTGACAGAGCACTCTGCTGAGAAGTGTATTTAGGCCTTTTGGATATTTCTTTTAAAAATGGCTACATTATAGCTTACATAGAAAAGCAAGTAAATACTCCTGGAGGAGATGCAAATTCATCTTCTGTATCCCACTCAGGTTAGGTAGGTACATAGCCAGTCCTCTTTGACGTACGTTTGAGAATACTCACAAGGAGATGGAGAAATACAAAAAAGAAACAAAAAAGATTGCCTGAAATACTATCTAGGACATGACATTTATGTCTTGTCTTTATTTTGGGACTTCCATGGCCTTTGGGAAGTAGTTCTGGAAGCAACATGCCAATTTTGCTGAAGTCCCACTGTCAGATGCTCCGCTCTGTGTGGAATGAAGCTCTGGTTTTTAGGTGTCTGGTGCTATTGTCAGAATAACCCATACTTCAGCCCATAGCCCGCTGAAGTAATTTAGTCCTACAGACCTCTGTGAGCTTTGACCTCAGCCCTCTGGCGTTGTATTTCCCCACACACAGAAATGCATTGCCGCACTATATTTGTGTGCTTCACTTCTGGGAAATGTAGCAAGATTCTCACTTGATCTTTATATAGAAATACTCTAAATTGGTGTCCTGGTTTTTGTGGAAGTAGAGCACACAGAGAATAGCAAAGTAGAGATTTAATAAAATTAAAATAATTTAAATTGAGGAATACCTAATAGATTTTAGTTTGTACTTCTCTATGTAACTTCTTGATTTTCATTTAGGTAGTAGTAACATTATGGTTACCTTAAGAGAGAATTTCCTTAAGTTTGGCAGTTTAATTTAAGCTAAACAAACAAAATGAAAAATCATATCAGGTTCAGCAAAGGGCTGAAAAAGTAAAATTTGGCCATAAAGCAAGTTTCAATTGAAGCTGCATATAAGGCAAAATGCTCAAGTTTATCTGGTGGCAACTGTTTAAATCTTAACTTCTCCCTCTTTCTCTCAAGTATGTAATTAATAATTTGCCACTTCCTTATTATTACTCTTTGGTTTTATTTTAAGTGTTTAATATTGAATTAAATACAGTTTGGGTTTTTTTTGTTTACAATGTGATCCTCCTGTTTGGATCAGATACATTTGCAAGTGTGCAATGAAAAGTGCAGTTTGAATGAACATTTATTTCTTTTCAACAGAAAATATCTTTAAGTACTGTCAACCCTGCTAAAAGTTGATAAATTGTTGCCAAATAAAATGCTTGATGAAGGACATCCAGTTGCAATCACTTGCTGGAAGCAGGGCACATAGCACCAAGGGAATTGCTGAAAGAATTCCACTCTTGCAATGTTTTCCTAAGCATTCACCATTCACTGTTGGGAACAGGAAAGTGGGCAAGTCAGATCTTTAATCTGACCACAGTGTTCTTATATAGCATACCAGAGGAGTATATTTACTTTGATGTAGTGACCACATGTGGCACTCTGTGGGTTACATTCAATGCTGTCCTTGGATTTTGTGCATATTCAAACACTGAATGAATATAAAGACTGTGAAGTATTATAGAGAACTACTGGTAGATACTGTGCCTGTTTAAAATATCATTGTGTTGACATTTCTTGTTCTTGGGAATATAAATTCAGTCCCTTTCCTTAATACTCTTCAGAAAATTTAAAGAGCATTTCCCTGTAAAAACGTATTTGTCTTTGTGGGTCACTGTCTAAATTCTGTGACTGAATTTAAAATGAGTGATTTTTCAACCACTATGGACAGTTAATTCTTTATATTTATTTCATTTAGGTAAGAAACTGAAATAAGATTATTTGTATTAAAGATACTATTATTTTCTGAATTTCAGCAAATTTGGCATAGTCATTATACAGCACTGTAGTTAACTAAACAGTTTCCTGATCGTTCTGTGTATTGCAGAGGAACGGGCGTCTGCTGGGAAACCACAGAAAGGACTGGTAGATCCTTACCCAACATTTCAAAGAAGGAAAACCACTCGTTTTCTTAAAATTGGAACTCCTTTCTATCAGGACAATCAACTTCAGGTCAAAGTCTATTGGAAGAAGACAGGTTTGTCAAATTTTGCTTTTCTATTTTTTCTCAGGAGGGCTCTTATCATCCATCTCAGAGTTGTAGAACATTAATACAGTAAGTAATTATTAGTTGAATCCTACACCCATCCTTCCATCCTTTCATCTTCACATTAGAGGGAAATATTGCCTCTCCTCTTTGTGTTATGTCTGTGTGTATGTCTTACAGAAGAAAATTATGTGAATCAGCTATCCAAAAATTATAGTCAGTCATGTTGGGACAGTGAATCTTCAAAGAGCTGGGATAATTTTTTTTTTTTTGTAGGAATTACCTCTGTAAAGTTTTAAATAGCAGAATTCAGCCTTACCAACAAAAGCTCTGAGGAACATATAAATATTTAGCTTTATGCCAAACTTTATCAGTCACCGTGATTGAGAACGGAATGGATAGTAGGTCACACTAGAAAACATCTTGAACTTAGTTTTCTGCTAGGCTGCATCTATCTGATTTTCAGAAAAATCTATCTAATTTTAAGGTTTACCCTTCCAGTTAAAAGTAAGATGACATAAATTTAAAGTGTCTATTCATATTCAGAGATCAGTAAAGAGATTTTCCTTTCTTGTCCTCTAAGAGCATATAGGTTGCTCCAGCTTAGCCTTAACAGGTTCATATGCTGTTATTTCAAAATGTGCTCACACTGTTCACTTTTTAACTTAGAGCAATCTACATGTGTATTAATACCACTGAATTAAATCCATTCCATTTTTGTACTTGAAATAAAGTGCTACAAAGTGGAGAATTGCATTTACTTATTGAATTTCAGAAATATTTAAGTGCTTTTGGGTCTAAATATGTGTGGCAACACCCTGAATGAGGACAGGCTATATAAATGTTTAGTTATGCTATGTTACATAGGAATATGTCACACTGGGTATTGTGGATTGTCAGAGGTATCCTTTGCTTCTTATCCTTTGCCTGCCTTTTGAATGGCCCTGCTACGTGGATTACTTTCAAACCCATCCTTACTGCTCCCTAAAACCTGCAAGCTTTCGTTCAGTTGACTGAATACACATTTTGAGTATTTGTCCCTGTCTTGGCTATGCTAGTTTTTTTTTTTTCTTGTTTTCCTTACTGTATTTCATTTTTGGATTGCTTCTTGGAAAGCTGGAACAATTTAAAGTTTAAATAAAAGTTGAGGCAGTTTTAATCGAGAATATTTAGTTTACCAAAAAATGTGGTTTTCGTTATCCAAAGTGAGATTTATATATTCTCTGCTTGTTTGGGACTGATCACCTTAAACTTTAGCCTCTGCAAGTGAGATGTCAACTCATTGTCCAAGCTCCTTTTATTGTCAGAAGGGAAAAGCAGGTGACTTGTGAAGCAATTCATCCCCCACAGCAGCAGAATTGCTCCCTGGAGATGCCTCTCTTTACTGAGAATGGAGGGAAGCCTAGACAGCTCATTTGTAGAAAGCTTAGAGATGCTTAACATCTCTCTGTGGGTTGAGGTTCTATTCTTGGCAGTCTGTGTTGAAAAAAATGAGGGACAGGATTCAAAGATGAGGAGACAATGATGTCTCCCACAGGCGTCAGACAGGGTTGTGCAACTCACAGTCTGCAGGCAAGGTTCAGCCCAGTGGAGCAATCAATCCAGCTGCAACTGTTTTCCTGCCAGCCTGCTGCCAGAAGAAAGATCATGTGTCCTGTGGCCAAAATGCCAGCACCCCTACTGAAATTCACCTTGTGAATAGTTTTGCAAAGTTAGTTATACTTAATGGAGGGAAAATCCTGAGCAGAACAGCAGTAGTCATGTTCCAACGCAGATATCTTGAACTAGGTGTCCACTATCTATAAAGGTATTATAACATAGCTATTGAGCTTAGAGGCATTGCGCCATAGAAATGTTTCCATCTAAATCTGGTGCTTAATCTCACTGTCTGCTACATACCTAGAGGTAATATTTGTATTAAAGGCTATAAATATCTATAAAAAGAAATAAGGTAGTCAGGATCCTTATAGCGATTCATAGTTTGGAATAAAGAGGGTTTCAAGGTGGTATAATTTCCAGAATTGGAGAATGCCATAGACAGAGGTATCACAGACCTGTCAAAAATGACATGGATTTACATGCTGTCACCTTGTGCCAGGGATGTACTAGCTGAGTTGCTGAGTAGCTGACTGGACAGCTGACTCATCTTATGTGAAGCTGTGTGCATCCAGTTACGTAAGGGGACACTCAGAAACCCATTCTGGGCTGGTGACAAGTTCTGTAAGGGGCAGTGGGGTATTTAGGTACATGCCCCAGCCATGCAGCAGAAGATGCCTTCATTTTTCTCGCAGAACAAGCAGTGATAGCAAAGGTGTGTGAAATATGGCCGTTCATCACACTTTTATCAATGTTCTGAGTGACAGCATATGCACTGTCAGCAGGAGCCATTGCCTTGTGTGGAACTAAAATATAGCCAATTACCTGCTCCTGAGAAGCCAGCAGCTTCCATAAGCCCTTGCAAGAGTTTGGAGATTATGTAGTGCATGGATGAGGTACTGTAAATTTGCTAGTGACAGTTTACTGCAGAGCAGGTCTGTGTGACCATGCAAGGAACACAGCAGTAAAATCACATTGCCTGTGTCCCATCTTCATGACAAACAGCAGTTACTGAGCCCACACATCTTTCTCCTTTATGAACTGCACTGTCTTAGGTTGTGTTTAGGGATTTGTAGGAGGTATTAGAGTGCAGCAAGTATTATACTGAAATACTGAGAGAGACCTTACCTGAGCCTGCTCAGTGGCATGACATCTATTTTTATTGTAGGCAGGCAATCAGAGTTCAAACCATTCCTGACAAAAAATTGACCTGTTTGTCTCCTACATGGTGGCTGAACACAGAAGTCGCTGTTGATTGCACTAGTGTTCTCATTTTTGTGTAGTTTGCTATTAAAAATCAACAATTTTTTTGGTGGAGAAACACAGCTGTTCTATAGTATTAAATTAGTATGTATAAGTTTAAAACAGAAAAATTGAGAGCCCAGCATGAAACCATGTGAAATGAGTAGGTTGATAAGCATAAGAGTTACCATGATAAAAAATAATAATACAAGAAATAAATGTCTCAAGCTTAAACATGTTGGACATTTACAGATTGATCACATTTCATTTGGTTGTAGTAGTCTTTGCTTTGTCTGGTTTGGTTTTCAGGTATTTCTGGACTTTCTGTTAGACTTCATGACACGAGCAAGAGATGGTTGCAGACATGATGAAATAAAAATGTTATTTAGATTTTGGATGGGTGTTTTTAGATGAAGATTTAAACCAGTATGTTGTCACAGAATCACAGAATGGCTGGGTTTGGAAGGGACCTCTGGAGATGATCTAGTCCAACCTCCCTGCTAAAGAAGGTTCACATGGAGAAGATTGCAGAGGATCATGTCCAGGCAGGTTTTAAATATCTCCACAGAGGAAGTCTCCACAACCCTTCTGGGCATCCTATTCCAGTGTTCTGTCACCCTCAGAGTAAAGGATTTGTTCCTCATTTGGGTGGAACTTTCTCTGTTTCAGTTTCTGGCCCTTGTCCTGTCACTAGGTACAGCTGAAAAGACTGTGGCCCCATCTTCTTGATACCCTTCATTAAGATATTTGTAAACATTGGTAAGATCCCCTCTCAGTCTCTCTTCTCGGAGAGGAGGTCAGAGAACAGGCCCAGCTCTCTCAGGTTTTCCTCATAAGAGATGCTCCTGTCCCTTAATCATCTTTGCTGCCCTCCACTGGACCTGCTCCAGGGGCTCCATGTCACTCCTGTCCTGAGGAACCCAGAACTGGACACAGCACCCCTGACGTGGCCTCACCAGGGCTGAGCAGAGGGGCAGGATCACCTCCCTGCTGGCAATGCTCTTCCTAATGCCCCCCAGGATCTCATTGGCCTCCTTGGCCACAGGGACACACTGCTGGCTCATGGACAGCTTGTTATCCACCAGGACCCCCAGGTCCTTCTCCACAGAGCTGCTTTCCAGGTCAGCCCCCACCCTGTACTGGTGCAGGAGGTTGTTCTTCCCCAGGGTAGAGCACCCTGCACCCTGCCTTAGCTGAAATTTATTGAACTTTGTTCAACCCTACAGTTGCCCTTGTTATGTCGAAATAGTTTCTTCTGGCTGTAATGAAAACTTTAACATCTGCTATAACAGCAGTCTTTCTTCTAGTAAGAACAGAGTTACTAATTTTCTATATTAATAGCTGCTCAGAATTTTTTATTGTATTTTCATTCCAGTGGCTGTACCATTCTATGCAGCCCAAAGATTGTACTTTTTTTTTAATGTCGTCTTAAGCTGAGATGGCTCTCTAGAAGAGTTTTTTACTGTCTCCCAACACTGTAGCCTCACAGCATACCACAGATTACAGAAACAGAATGGAAGACCTGTGTGAATTGCTTATATCACTTAAAGAAACAAAAACATGCTCCTAAGGTTGTTTTAGATTATTTCTTTATTTTCATTGGTCCCATTTTAGCTGAAAAACTGTTTTGCTTTTGAATTTGAATCATTTTACTCAGTGTAAACAGCTAAAAATAGGTCAAAATCATAGAAGAATTTAAATAGGCTGGAAAGGACTTCTGGAGGTCAGCTGGCCCAACCATCTGCTCAAAGTCAAACTGTGAAGGTAAATCAAGTTACTCAGTTCTGTCTGTAAGGCCCTGTAACAGATATTGTAATTGTTTTTTCAATGACAGGGAATTTATCTTCCATCCATACCAGCCTGCAGAGGCCATCTAAGTTTATTCCAATGCACCTTAGTATTTACAGAAGGTATGGTGATGTCTCTTGACCATTCAAAGATAGTCCTTCCATGACTGTGACAATGTATTCCACAGTCATGGAATACATTGGAATACATGGAATACATTCCACAGGGAAATGTGCAGATGTGCCTCTAGGAGGGCAGTGAAAAGAACACAGTGATGACATCAGGGCTGAATCTCTTGGTTTTTTATCATCCAAAGGAGTGACTGCATATCAATACTCAGAAAGTGAACACAGTGTTTGAATAAAAGTCTGAGTAAGGGGATGGATTTCCATATGTAAGCATCATAATGTGCCACCATTTGGTAGGCAGGAAAAGTTATCTTGGCCTGATTTTCAAGTGTCTTTTCTGAAGTCCCATTAACTTAAATAAGCATAAGGTATGAATGGAATGTAGAATTTGGACTTTATATTAAAATAAAGCTCATTAAAAAAAATCTTTCTGTTTGAATACTTTGGTATGATGACAATACTCACTTCAGGATGTATGCTAGAAAAAATATCTCCAAACTTCAAGCAGTACAAGGTACTTAGCAAATGCACATGATGTTGCTGAAGAGAGGCATCCAAAAGTATGTTGCATATTAATACAATAGCTTGTTTTTGAAGGAAAAAATGTCTTTTCTCTTGCTGCCTCTCATTTAGGCCTGGAATTAGAGGAACAGCACATTCCTTAAACAGCATGAATCATCCTTTTGTAAATGAAAAGTAAAATGTGTCCATGGCCAGATTTTTTGGCCATCTTGATGTGTGAAATTAGAAATTGTCAAGCAGTGGAATTAAATTAAACAAATCACTTTAAACTCCTTGATGCTGAGGTCACAGAGTACCATCCATTACCAAGAATGGATGCACTCTGAAAAAGGATTAGATTCTTAGGATGATTAAGAGCCTCAGTATCTTGTGCATTAATCAAGACCGAAAGTGTGAAAATAAAATTATGCTTAAGTTTTCTCTGTTTTTCTGTGGTTGGGCAACTAGAAAGCTGAGTGTTGGACTTAGCTGAAGAGCCTCCAAGTTGCTGCAAATCTGTATATGAAAATAAAATTTTGCCCACAGACAGAAGCAAAAAAAATCCCACCTTTTATGAACTCTCTGCATCAATTCTCATCACTTGCTGCAATAATTAGAATACACTAATATCAGAATGTAATTTCTTTCCAAAGCACTTGTCACAACAATATTTTCTAAGTCATTACTCTGCCTTCACTACCATTTTCTTAGTGCCTGTTATTTGAGTGTAATGCAAATCCCCTTGATCAGGCAAAGCTTTAGTTTCCTTTTCTTTGAATTAAGTCTATGTGCATTTACTTCCCCCTGTTTAAATTAAACATTTTAAGTACTTCTAGATATTTAAAATCAATATATCTGCCCCTTGGTTTTGCTTAAAAAGACAAATATTTAAAATGCATTAAGACTTGGCTTCAGGCTTCTTTCTTTGTGTTTCTGTAAATGCTCAAGCAGAAGAAAAAAGAGCACTTAAGGCGGGGAGAGGCAGAGAATCCTCCATTGTCTGATAAATCAACCAAACAAGAATAATGAATTAAATTACAGAGAAGAATAAAAATGCAAGGCAAGGCAAAGCAAATAGAGAGCTAACACAGAAGCTTTTAAATCCAGATCTTAGGAAAACAAAGTTAACTTTCACTTAGTTCAGGGACATAAGTGAAGTGACTCTGTGTGCTGACTCTTTGTTTGTAGTAAGGTATTTCATATGGCAGGTCTTAAAATGAAAGCATTGATAGCAAATATCAAATGGTCCTTTCTCACGGAAGTAGATCCATTGAACGTAAAGAAATCATTCAGTGGCAGTTGGAGTTTCCAGCTCTTACTGTAAAGGATTCTGCAGTACTTGCTTAACGCTAAAGCATTATTTAGTTTGGTACTAGCTGTTGCACTGGGCAGATTAGTGTTTGAGCAGCTGGCCATATTCTAGTTATTGAAATTCAAGCAGTAAAATACTTGTACTTCAAGATATCACTGTGGTCCAGATGGTTCTTTCAACAAAATGACCTGACAGTTAATTATAGTGAAGTATACACTAATATATTGCCCTCTATGAGAATATAGAGACTTTGTCTCAGCAGTGGTTGATTGTGTGGGTATGCATAATGTGCATTTGTATTTAGGGATTTAATTAGTTAATCTGGCTTGAAGCACACGACTCTTCGACTAGATCACCTCTTTAGAAACGCACTAATAGATATTACAGAATCTGCTTTTCCACATGTGCTACATCTGACTCAGATGCCTGTATCCTATGGGCTTCCACAGCATCGTTCCTGGGGAGATAGGTTGTCGCTCGAGAGCACGAACGGACAGACACACACACACAGGTTGAGGTGTCAGAAGAAGAAGAAGCAGGAAGTTTTATTTTTTCACAGCTTTTATACAATTCTTTGAGACCCTGTGGATTGGACAGGGAGATCTTCTCCTGTCCATCTCCATTGGTTCGGACAGAAGTCCATCAAAACCTTGTTTATCATGAATGGAATGAAAAACAATAGAGACAGTTAGAAAAACACATCTTGTTTGTGCAGGATTTCGTGGGAACTCGAGAGTAACTTTTCAAAACAACCTGAACAGTCTGACTCTACATTAGAAGGCTTATTTTCAGGGCGACAATAGGTAGTGCTGTCAGCCTTAGTTATCATGGGAAATGATTCTGGAGTTAGCAGAATATCCTGTTAGAAGTGTCTGTGTGGTTCCTACTCCTCCCTAACTTTGTCTTACTCCTTTACTTTGTCTAATGTAGTTTCAGGAAAAATCTCTTTGTCTTTTTGAAGAGGACGAAAAGGGGAGCATCTGTCTGTCTCCAGTTCTGCTTGCTCTACTTCATGAAGTGCTTTATATAGGACTCTGACTGGTTTCTGTCCAAATGTGAAATGCTTACAATGCTTAAAATGTTACTGGTGGGAGTCATGAACAACATCAACCA
>VZTN01026924.1:2263-33606 GCA_013400515.1 Erpornis zantholeuca | reverse complement strand
AGAGCTGCTCAAATGTGTGCTAGTACTTATTATGTCCTCCAAGTTCAGTGTTTCTATGCAAATATTTTAAGTTCTGGGAAATATGAATGCTTGCTGTTTGAGCAAGCAGCATTGTTTTTAGTGTCCAATGATAGACATTCTAACCATGAGAACAATGAAGGTAAAAAACTTTACAAAGACTCCTAATTGAAAATTTAGAATCAAGAAAACTCCACATATTTAGAAGGAGATTGATAGTGTGGCATCTGAAATATCAGGGAAGCAGTCTGAAGCAGTCTGGCAATTTCATGACAGTGTTTTGTACTTATTTTAGAAGGGAGAGCAGAGTTTTCTGATAAAACTGTCCAAATTGAGTCCTGTTAGGTAATGAATACTCTGTTCATATTAACTACTCAACTGACTTGTTGGAAAAATATGTGGCTGTGGGCTCAGTGTATTAACCTTAGCTGAGCTTAGTGCAGAACCCTTGGCTCTGGGGCAGTGGCTGACATTCAGCTGGATGCAGCCTGAGCAGCTCATCCAGTACCTACCCCGCAGTTTCTAATGGGCAGCTAAACCAAAGATCTAAGTAAAATTTATAGTAGTGATCTCATTATGATAGTGTGAAAGGAAGGCTGGGAGAAGCTTTTACTTTGCATGTGTTTTAAGCACAATTCAGTGTATAATGTTTCATAAAACTCTAGAGCCATGATCTTTATGAGGAAGTTTATAAGACAAGGACATATTTTCATAATTTTTCTCAATTTCTTATTGGGCTTTTTAGATAATTTCATGCATTTTGTCTCCTTTTTGCTTTTAAAAATATTAAAGGTAATTTCTCAAACAATTTTTTCATGTGCATAAATTTAAAACAATTTCATGTGCATGCTTCATGCATGCACAAACACTTGGAGTTTTTCAGGTTTCTAGCTTTATTTAGTCACAAAATGTCCTACCTTTTCCTATTTTTAAAAAAGTTTCTGTCTCAAGTAGGAGCTACTTCTTTATTGTATTTCATGTTTTATTGCATTATTTTGCACTCTATTACTCAGACTTTAGACACTGACAGGATAGATTTTTTCAAAGGACAGAATTGGGGGGGGTTGTTGTGAATTGTTTATACATTTCTCTTTTTTGGCATTTAACCTTTGTATCTTCAATATTTTTAGATAACAGCAGTATGGAGGTGACAATTGAAGAAGTTTTAGTCTTGCTGGCTCTCATGATGCATTCCAGTTTATAACAGTTTATGTACTTGTATATATGTATGCAAAAAACTTTTTCAGATAACCTTTAATTGCATACTGACTGAAAAGAAAAGAAATCCTCTATTTTTATTATAGGTTGTTATCAGAATACCAGATCACTATAAAATTTAAGAGTCATTAGCTCATATAAAATTAGGAAATGATGTTTTTTGAAAACCTTCACCCTACATTTACGGTACAAGCTGATAGTTTTTTTTAACCTATTTCTAATTTTCTATATTATTCTTTAATCTACTTCTATTTTCTTCAAATAGAGAAGTTACCAGAAACTGCAGGTGTTTACAAATGGGTTACTAAGGGTTTGCTAATGCAGAAAAGAAGTAGGAAGGAAGGAAGGAACTGTCTGAGAGTAGAAGCTCACATACTGAATGGAGGTGGACCTGCCTGAAAATACAAAGAGGATTCCAGTGTGCCAGTAGCTGGAAATAAATATTTTTTTCCCATCCCTGGCAGCATACAAAGCTGAGTTGGATGGGGCATTGAGCAGCCTGGTCTAGTGGAAGGTGTCCTTGTCCATGGCAGGGGGGTTGGAACTGAAAGATCATTAAAGTCTCTTTCAACCCAAACCCTCTGATGATTCCTTGATTCTACCTTGAGTTACATTTCATAGAGTAAACCTCTACACCAATATATCTGAATGCTGAGCTGTTGTAAGGTCTTGATGCTTGGAATTTGTCTTTTCCCAGTTGCCCATGTAGTGGTATTTTGTAACCCACCTTAGGGATGTATTTTCTGCAGTCCCTGACCACAGGATAACTGCAAGGTTTAATTGGCTTGGATAAATGTTTAGTCAAAGGAGGGTGATTTATTTATAGATTGCAAGTGAAAAGTAATACAGGTTAAAATACACATTTTGTAGCTTTGCAAAGAGAAAATGAAGATAGTCATAGAATGATAGAATGGTTTGGGTCAGAAGGGCCCTTAAGGATCAGCTAGCAGGTGATATGCAATAATGGAATTAACTGGAAGAGATGAAATCAGATGAAGCCTACTTACACATGCACTGTGAGTTTTTGTCTTCATCCAATAGGCGCATCAAGTGAGAAAGCTTGAAGAGACAAGCAAAAGCACATCCATTTCTTTATTTATTTTAAATGAGAGGGAGCAATCACAAAGCAGGAAATGTATTTTTTTATAGATTTCTTTTTGAAAGAAATACTGTTTCCAAAGAAATTGCAAAAATAATAGCATACATGTTGTTACGAAGAACAGCTACTGCAAAAATCTATTTCAAGAGGCCATTTCAGCTAGTTTCCCACACTAGTTATTTTCTCTTTAGTTTACAATCATTTTCTTCTGCATCCAAACTGCTCATGGCAATCTAATGCCAGATCAGCCCTTAAGGCATCAGAGATATTTGTTTTCCCTCCTGAAACCCACAGTCAGGCACATTAGTGGCTCTGTCATATCAAGCTAATTAGTAATAACAGCCATAATTTTGCATTCCCTGTATAGAGAATGAAATCCAGAAAAATGTCAGGAACTACTTGCAGTACCTAATGAGTTTTCCTTCTTTTGTCAATTCCTTATTGCTCTTTGTTTTGCTTCTTATTCAAGCTTTATTAGACAAACAGCTAGAAGAGCTGGAAATAAGTTGAAAGCTTATGCTGTTGATACTACAGCAAGTTTTGTCATTGATTTAAATGGGAGTAAACTTAAGCCTTCAGTATAACTCATAAGAGTCAAGACCAGAATTTTATTTGGACAGATACAGAACAGGTTTTATGGCATATCCTGAAAGAAGAAAGCTTGGGGATTTACAGGCATTTTCACGTATCTTCAGGCACAGATTTCTCAAGCAGTGCCAGGCAGCAGTATTGCAGTGCTCTAACAATATAAACAGTCAGGAAGTTGATGCAAAGTCAGTCCCATTATTTGCAGGATCATTTAGAAGTAGCAGCATTGAGATTATTTTTTTTAATGCCCAATTTAAATTCTTTGTTTTAATGTAAACAGTATATGGTGACATATCTGAAAATGCAATTTCACTATTTTAAAATTTATATCCATTAGCTGATACAAGGCTTGAATTACATTGGTGTATAATATTTTCTCCATTGCTTAGGTACAGGTGAGGAATTACCAACTCTACAACACTTAAAAGTCCCTCCATTTTTATCCAGAGAAGCCAGAAGAGTTGCATTGGTGAAAACATATGTATAATATATGTCTTTTCCTCTCTTTTTCTATCATTTAGATATCAGCATGAATCAATTCCAAGTCCACTGGTTACTGGAGTCCTGTGCACACAATGACACCAAAGGACTTAGGAAAGTAACAGAGCTGACTTATGTAAGTCTCCATTCAGCCTTCTGCTTGACTCTGCCTTGTTCCTAGGCAGCAAGAGAAAGGATAGTTCTGTCACATAGCACAATATGTGTTATACCCTGTTTCATAGATCAGTAAGGATGCTTTCTTTCTTGTGTTCCTCTTTTGCAGAAAATAAAAATTATGTATCTGGACTGGCTTTTGGTTGCTAGGATTTCCTAAATCCACACTAGGCTGAAATTTTTATTTCTTTTTGTTGTTATTCAGAAAATGAGATCAGACAAACTTCTTGACTAAGTACTTAGATACTTCTACAGCATACAGAACATGGAGCTTTATTTGCAATTAATAATGTAGGATCATGGCACAGTGTGAATACTGAACAGTAATAATAATAATTAATAAACCAGGTTTTCATTTAGATGTGCAGGTGAGTTTCACAACCCTGAGGAGAATAATAGATAAGAAAAGAAGGACTGTAGGTGACAAATACTAGATATTAAATCTGGAAGTTGGACAGATATCAGATGGGGAGAAAAGCTCCATGTAAGTACATGTCAGCCCAGATATATATTGCAGTGGCAGTACTTCATACTCAATTTGTTGGCAATCTAGTGTCATCTCTCTCTCTGCAACACATTATTTGAACAACAGAGTAATGTGATTGGTGCATCACGATTTAGTGTGTTATGGAGAATGGACATAATCACAATTCACCTTTCCTTCTTGCCCTGATCTGTGCTACCCCATCAATTCAGGGGAGTTAATGGCATGTAAAAGAGTAAATCAAAAGGCATAATTTCTCACACAGGATGGTGTTAGCTTGTAAGATTTACTGCTTCGTGGGGTCAGCAAAGCAAATATTAGAGGTGGATTTAAAAAATGATTTTGACATAATGTTGTGATCATTCACACTATTTCAAGATATGCTCATTGGAGATAGGAGAAACTTAACATTTAAGAAGTTTTTTTTCCACTAGAGGTCAGGAAAGACTGGACATCTGTCCAAATGCATTGTGGGATTAATGCACTTAATTGCTTTCAATCATTTTATGGTATTTCATCCAATCTACTTTGGGAAACTGTGTTTCTTCTGAGGAAGAAACTAAGTACAAGCAAAGAGATGAAGGCCAATGTACAAAAGGTTTAGTGCTGGATATGTGTAGGTCAAGGAGGACAAAGGCCTTACGCTTTCAGTGTTGAGCATTTAGGCCCTGTCATGATAAATAAAAATAGTCCTGTCACAATTTTAAGGAGACTTCAAACCTGTTCAACCACTCTCCTGGCAGGGAGTCAAGTCAGTCTCAGCCCAATCTGTATGTCCCATTGAAAATGGCCTTCCAAGTGAAGGTTAGACCAATTTGCAATTAGAATAAAGAGGGAGTTATGCAGAAGAACATGAGAAATTAGTGATTCTGAAGGGAATTAAAGATCCGAAAGGTAGTGAAAGACTTTTGACCTTAGCCAGTAAGGTATTATTAGGGATTTTTCCAGGATTAAAACCAACCAACCAACCATTTTTTTTCCACATATGATTTGTGCTAAAGCTTTCAGACTAATTTTCAAAAGTACTTCAGACAACAGTAAGAATTTAGCAGGACTCTTACACTTCATGTAAAGTTTTCTCCAACCATTGTCCTTAAACAGAGACTTCTGCTTTGTATTTAGCTTGGGAGTTTTTCTTCCTGATAAGAATACAGAAGTACTTAATGTACTGAAGTGGAAAAATATGCATCCATAATGCCATGCTGAACTTTAAATGTGCTTTTAAAAAGTTAAACATAGATGAAGCCTGTCATTTACAGCAGCTTAAGTCAGCTTTCTTACATTTATTTAATTCGATTAGCATTTATATCCTCACATTGCTACCCCCACTGCCATCATTCAGGGAGACTGTTCTAAATATTAGAAGTCAGTTGCTTTGATGCAGCATGTTGAAGGAACTGTGTAGAATTGAAGGACATATTCAAATACCATGCTAAGATATTTTACTACTGAAAATAATCATAACATTGACAACACTTGCTTTCTTCTCCTAGTTAAAACCACACTGGCATGTCTTAAGCATCCAGGAAAATTTTTCTTTGGAGAAAACTTTTCATCTTTCGCCAAAGTTATTTTTAAATTTGTTTGTATTTTTTTTATTTTTTTTCCTTGGACTCTATTTGCAGCATGTAATCTTTTTGTTTTTCTTATTGTAGGAAAACTACATTATTCTGAAGGACCTGTCATTTTCATGCAAATACAAAGTAACTGTTCTGCCTGCAAAATCTAAAGGTCGTTTTAAGGCTGAGAGTACTTTCTTTGTTACCCCACCTTGCTCTGCATTTAAAGAAAAAAAACACAAACATGTTAATTGTCCTGTTGAAGGAGGTAAGGCATGATCTGGAGAGCTACCAAATACTTCCAAATGCATTTATAATCACCAAAAGAGACACTTTAAAAGCAGTTCTAGAACAAGAAATGAGAGATTCAAAACAAATAAAAATAGGACTAATGTGAAAATAAACAGGTACACAGAGTGGTATCGATTTTGGTTAGTGTATTACTACTGTTTTGTCTCTTAATTGTACTTGTAGTGGATATTTGCAATGTGGATATATACAATAACATTTGTTATGACATAGTTGGGGTTTTTTTTGTAAGGAAGAACAGTTTCCCAATGTATTTATTGTAATGATGGATGATAACTGTAAGCATAATTATGGTGGCATGACCCATCTTTCCAATGTTTTGCTGTAGATTCAAGCTGCTTTTTCAGTTTGATTTGTTTGGGTTAATTCTGCTCTCAAATAAGAAATACAGGCCCTTGTATCTCCTATAGCAATGTCACAGTGTGTAGCTAGAGGGTTATGGAAGTTGCAGAATTACAGAGATGCTGGTTTGAGACAACCTCTGGGGTCAGCTAGTCCTGGGTCAGGTCAGCCATGGCTTCTCACTGCCAAGTGTGGGTACCTCCCTGGTTAGAGGGCGTCCCTCTCATGCTGAGTCCCTCCTGCTCCTAAGAGTACCTCCATGCTCCATAAGTCACCCAAAACCCTGCTGGCCATCACTGCTCTTTCCTTAATGCCTGTCCTGACAGTTTCCAGCATTACAGCCTTCATGGTCAATTGCAACTCAGGTGTAACTTTCCCCTAACCAGAGTGCCCCTATTAACTTGTACTTCAGTTTTAGAGCATGAGTTTTACTTTTTGGCTGAATTACGGACTCCTGTGTTACCCTGTGCATTCAAGTCAGAGCTCAGGTTTTCTGAAATATGAGGAGCAGGAGAATGGTTCCTTGTAAATGAGGCACTTACATGGCATAGCTTTCGTTCCTGTATCTGCAGCTGAGAGCATTTTATCTGAAATTCAAGTTAGGCCCAAAATATCAGTGGAATATATCAAAGATAGGCTTTGGTTAACACTGAAAACATGGTGGTAGAAAGTGACTGGATCCTGTGTAACACCAGAAACAGAGTTCTGCCTGATCTTGATTTGTGAAATTAAATTAATATAATTAAAGATTATCTCTAAAAGTTTATCTTGTCTTGTTTTGCTTTCCAAATTTATAGTGCCAGTTCTACCCAAAGTGTTGGCCAAACCCGAGAACCTGTCTGCGTCTTTCATTGTTCAGGAAGGTAACATCACTGGTCATTTTTCCTGGAAGATATCTAAGGCAGACCTTCACCAGCCCATGACAGGGTTCCAGGTCACCTGGGCAGAAGTGACCACAGAGAGCCGGCAGAACAGTTTACCCAACAGCATCATCTCACAGTCACAGATACTGCCAGCAGTAAGTCCTTTGTTACTTTCTTTTGCCAGTGGCTCCCTAAGTTTGTGTGTCTGTGGCTCATTTGTGATGTTTAGTGGTGATGCAGATGTCAAACTCTGTGGCTCTGAAGGTAAGTTGGAGCAGGGAGTGCTTAATTTTTATCTCCTTGCTGGAGATACAAAGCATAGCTACTATTCTTGATGATGCATCAAGCATTTTAATGTGCACAATTTTCAAATTAGCAACCTTTGAGAAGTGCTTGAAGGGAAGAGAAGAGCGTCTGTGGGAGATCGTTCTTATTTTCTTTTGATGATCAGGCTGTTCAACTTAACCAATAGTGTAGTTTTATTAATTATTTGGTCTCCAAGTTGAGGAATTTAAGAGAATTTTCTCTTTGTTTCAATCACTTATTGCTCTGAAAAAAAATAATCACTTTCCCCCCTATGAATATGCACCATAGTCCAACAGACAAATAATTTTAAGGAGAACTAGATTTCACTGTTTATTGACTATGCGAAAATTACCAATTTTGATTCTTCCCCTTTTTTTCTCTAAGACGGCTTTTGCTACTTCAGTTCCTCTTCTGGCAAAGGGAGGTGAAGAGACCTTCATCCAAACTCTGCTGCCAGCATCAACAGACCATGCAATACTAATTTTCACTGTGATTACCATCTTCTTTTTTCAGGAGCAGCATATATTTATTCAGAATTTCTATTTTTTTTTCTAAGCTTTCCATCTACTTAGATCTGACATACGTATAAAGTTTAATTTAAAACACTCCTTTTCATTGTGTTATGCCTTAGTTTTTTTATCTACAGTAGTGTTCACTCCTGTAGATTCCTGGAGATTCCTTTAATTATCTATCACTATGCACATCTGTCTGTTAATGGCACCTGGTTAACTCGAAGAAGACTCTGATTTGAGTTGACATAGTATCTCAGAAGCCACCAAAATTTAGGGTATTCTATGCCATGGACCATTCACTCTGACTACAAATGTAGTGTTCACACAACCAGGGCTGAAATGCACAGGGCCCAACTGCTGGAGGAGCACCTGAATGAGCAGAGTGAGTGTACAAGTGCAGTGTGTGCACTCCTGTCTCTCCCCTACCCATGCAGTATTTTATGTGAGATGGAACAGCTTCAGCCAGGTCTGTTAAACGCAGTCCCATCTCAGAATATGTGATAATTTGCCAGGAAAACATGTTTGCCCCCACTTTTTTCCTCTCTCCTTTCTCCTTCCCACAGGAATAACCAAAGTTACTCCCACAGCTTGATTTGGCTTCTCCACATGGGGCAGGTACAATGCCAACCAGAATAACTTGTCCTGCAGACTCCTGGCCAGAGCAGCCTGGCTGGTGTCAGGAACACCCTGTGTTCCTGCTGTCTGGCATCACTGCTCCAACTGTCCCCTTCCTGGGCCTTTTCAGCTTGGAATAACATGAATGATCTGGTACAGCTTAATGCAGATGATGCTTTGATTTTTAGTTTTGATTTTGATTTAGATGAATGACTTCAGATTCCTTAATATCTATCAGCCTTTAGCCAGATGTATCTGGAAGGTTCCATAAAATTACTTTGAAATTATTTTGCACATGTCTAAGTGACCACAAAAGGTATGGAGCAATGAAAAGTGAGTCCATCACACCATAAGTGACCTTAAGAGCAGAAGACAAATTCTTATGCTGTAACTGGGACAAATCTGAAATTAGTGTGGTCGCCCTTTTTTTTCACTAGCTGCAGAAGTAGCCCCAGGCCAGCCACTACTTAAATTACCAATTAGTAGAATTCACATGCAAATCCAAAATAAAAGAAGGTTTGTGTAATGAACATGTTTGTTAAAAAGAACGGTTAGGAAGTTACATTTTTATTCATTTTTTACTAATGAGTACAGCCGTAATGTGATGAGCACACTTTCCATAACACTCTGTAACAACTTGGACCTTATATTAACAACATTAAACCATAGTATTATGGTTAAAAATGTGTCTGTTCAAAGGAAGTAGCAAGCACAAACTCGCTCAACAAAGTGAGGCATAGAAACTTTTAACAGAATTCTACGAAAATAATTTGTGGGTGCTGATGGTGAGAAAACCTGTTTGAACCACTGATGTGTGTGAGTAGAGCAATTACGTTGTATTTATCAATGGTCTGAGAACTGAAGTGATTTGTTTGTTTTTAGGATCATTATGTACTCACGGTGCCCAACCTGAGGCCGTCGATGCTGTACCGCTTGGAAGTTCAGGTGCTGACCACTGGTGGGGAAGGGCCAGCTACGATCAAATCCTTCCGCACGCCCGACCTTCCTCCGCTCGCAGCCCGCAGTAAGCACGGCGCTCTTCCCACGGGTGCTGCTCACGCGTTGCAAAGTTTCAACCCTCCACACATAAAGAGTTTTTTCAAGCCTTAGGATTTTTACTGATTCCAGTAGCGTTCCATAAACTTAAGATGTGTGAAAATACTGGCTTTTTTCCCCCCCATGACTGTCCATCAGCAACAATGGAAGCAAATCCAGTCTTTCTCTCAGTTTCTGTGGTCCAGCATTTGCTGTTCGTGGCAGCCACGAAGCTTTGGCTTATGCCTACAGCACTTGGGATTCAAAGTGTGTCTGTCCTCCAGGTGCTGCCTGGAGGATTACATAGCTTTCAAGGTTGGATTTTTCTCGTTTCACTCAGTCCAGCATGGCTAGAGCTTGATCATGTTTCAAAAGCGATGCAAACCTCTTAATGGCCATTTCCAGCACTTCACGTGTTTCTGAAAAATACAGCTCAGTGTTGCAAAGCTAATAGTTCAAAATTCTGCTTAAATCATTTTGTCCTTTCATAGGCCCACTAAACATGCACATAGTTGTCATCACAGGCACAGCACTTGCAAGCTGTAGGATTGGAAGCTGCAGGTCTCACAAAGCCTTTTCAGTATGGATAAATGTTAGCATTACATATCCAGGATTTGATATGTGCATAATTTCCTGTTCTTTTGTTTAGGACCTCATCTGAAGCAACATCATCCACATCACTACAAGCCACCCCCAGAGAAATACTAGACTGTTTCAGAAGATTATACAAATAACTGAGGGAAAAAAACTGAGCTCCCAAGTGAGGGCTGGGTAATGGCACATCTGTTGGAGCAGTGAACCCAGTTTTCCAATGGAGGTTACCATCCAATGATCTGTTCCTACTTCTCTGTAGTTTAGCCATGAAGAATTATATTTGCACCATGACCAGGATGAATCATACAGCAAGTATCATTTCAGTACCAGTACTATTCAACAAACTGAAGATTGCATCCAACTCAACACCTGTGAGAAAATTAGAAGTGTGTTCATTATAATGTTTTCATATTCTGTGTTTAAAGTAGATTGAAATGGTCCAGTGTATACAGCTTTTATTGAATTTAATGNGCTTAATGCAGATGATGCTTTGATTTTTAGTTTTGATTTTGATTTAGATGAATGACTTCAGATTCCTTAATATCTATCAGCCTTTAGCCAGATGTATCTGGAAGGTTCCATAAAATTACTTTGAAATTATTTTGCACATGTCTAAGTGACCACAAAAGGTATGGAGCAATGAAAAGTGAGTCCATCACACCATAAGTGACCTTAAGAGCAGAAGACAAATTCTTATGCTGTAACTGGGACAAATCTGAAATTAGTGTGGTCGCCCTTTTTTTTCACTAGCTGCAGAAGTAGCCCCAGGCCAGCCACTACTTAAATTACCAATTAGTAGAATTCACATGCAAATCCAAAATAAAAGAAGGTTTGTGTAATGAACATGTTTGTTAAAAAGAACGGTTAGGAAGTTACATTTTTATTCATTTTTTACTAATGAGTACAGCCGTAATGTGATGAGCACACTTTCCATAACACTCTGTAACAACTTGGACCTTATATTAACAACATTAAACCATAGTATTATGGTTAAAAATGTGTCTGTTCAAAGGAAGTAGCAAGCACAAACTCGCTCAACAAAGTGAGGCATAGAAACTTTTAACAGAATTCTACGAAAATAATTTGTGGGTGCTGATGGTGAGAAAACCTGTTTGAACCACTGATGTGTGTGAGTAGAGCAATTACGTTGTATTTATCAATGGTCTGAGAACTGAAGTGATTTGTTTGTTTTTAGGATCATTATGTACTCACGGTGCCCAACCTGAGGCCGTCGATGCTGTACCGCTTGGAAGTTCAGGTGCTGACCACTGGTGGGGAAGGGCCAGCTACGATCAAATCCTTCCGCACGCCCGACCTTCCTCCGCTCGCAGCCCGCAGTAAGCACGGCGCTCTTCCCACGGGTGCTGCTCACGCGTTGCAAAGTTTCAACCCTCCACACATAAAGAGTTTTTTCAAGCCTTAGGATTTTTACTGATTCCAGTAGCGTTCCATAAACTTAAGATGTGTGAAAATACTGGCTTTTTTCCCCCCCATGACTGTCCATCAGCAACAATGGAAGCAAATCCAGTCTTTCTCTCAGTTTCTGTGGTCCAGCATTTGCTGTTCGTGGCAGCCACGAAGCTTTGGCTTATGCCTACAGCACTTGGGATTCAAAGTGTGTCTGTCCTCCAGGTGCTGCCTGGAGGATTACATAGCTTTCAAGGTTGGATTTTTCTCGTTTCACTCAGTCCAGCATGGCTAGAGCTTGATCATGTTTCAAAAGCGATGCAAACCTCTTAATGGCCATTTCCAGCACTTCACGTGTTTCTGAAAAATACAGCTCAGTGTTGCAAAGCTAATAGTTCAAAATTCTGCTTAAATCATTTTGTCCTTTCATAGGCCCACTAAACATGCACATAGTTGTCATCACAGGCACAGCACTTGCAAGCTGTAGGATTGGAAGCTGCAGGTCTCACAAAGCCTTTTCAGTATGGATAAATGTTAGCATTACATATCCAGGATTTGATATGTGCATAATTTCCTGTTCTTTTGTTTAGGACCTCATCTGAAGCAACATCATCCACATCACTACAAGCCACCCCCAGAGAAATACTAGACTGTTTCAGAAGATTATACAAATAACTGAGGGAAAAAAACTGAGCTCCCAAGTGAGGGCTGGGTAATGGCACATCTGTTGGAGCAGTGAACCCAGTTTTCCAATGGAGGTTACCATCCAATGATCTGTTCCTACTTCTCTGTAGTTTAGCCATGAAGAATTATATTTGCACCATGACCAGGATGAATCATACAGCAAGTATCATTTCAGTACCAGTACTATTCAACAAACTGAAGATTGCATCCAACTCAACACCTGTGAGAAAATTAGAAGTGTGTTCATTATAATGTTTTCATATTCTGTGTTTAAAGTAGATTGAAATGGTCCAGTGTATACAGCTTTTATTGAATTTAATGTTACTATTTGCAAGGTCCTGTGATGTATCCATACTTTTGAAAGAGGCCATGTTCTCATCAGTGAATTTAAATTGTCTGTTTTACTTAAAGCCCTGCCTGTCACCAATTTAAGGCCTAGTGTATTTTGCTACTAAAGAATATCTTCATATGTCTGAAATAAGGACATAAGTAGAATAAACCCTTAGCAGAAACCCTAAAATACCCACTTTTTAATAATTGCAGTGTCACCATGGAGGAGGGTGATGATACATATGTATTACCCATCTGGTCTAAAGTGGTAATGTTTTATCATGTAGATCTTCTATTAATATGGTTAATAGTTAAAGCATATAAAGAGTAGAAATACCATTGTAGAGAAAAAAATAGCAGTTAATAGAGTTCTTTAAAATTGGTGGGAATGAATGAAATTAATTGATAGGTCCTGGAAGAATATCTTTTAAAATCTTACAGTTTTTTTATACATGATTTTTCAAGGTATTATCTTGAATAGAAACCAATTTTGTAGTTAAAAATCTGAATAGTTAACATTAAAGTTTAAGAAACTGAAATTCTGAGACACATTTATTATTCGAGTAGCTGTAGAGCTACTTTTGGCTTTGAATTTTGATGCACATATTTCTTCTCCCTGTGGATCTTTAGAACAGAAGGATGGATGTATTGGCTGTATTTTGCTGTTCTGCTTACAAAAAGAATTATGTGACAATAGTCTGGCATCTGGAAAATATTGGCTTATAGTTTATTTGAATTAGTTTTTCAAATTTAGACAGAAGGGTGCCCTTTTTAACCATAAGGGAATTCATATTGCTTTCATAGTGCAATATAAACTGTCCAGAATAATTTGTCACACAGAGACACATGTCTCAATAGTAAACAGAAACTGCTTGGATTTATTATTGAGAGGGTGGAAAGTATCTGCCAGTAAACATCCATACAAATACCCATAATCAGTTCTTAATGTTCAAGATGTTCAAAGTGCTCCTGAATTCTTTGGCACCATTTCCTTTGCTCCTTGAATCATCACATCAGGCTAATGTGCCTCAGAACATGAGTCCAACTTGACAAAGTACCCACTTTTTCTACCAACAGATGCTACAGGAGCACCTGTGCTTCATATTTTTATGACATACTCAGTAAGAGGAGCTCAGACATCCTTGTCTGGGTGACAAACTGTTTTGTGAAAAACCAAATACAAAGAAATACCTATCTGAAACTGAGGATCAGAGCTACATTTATCATAGTAGAATGTTCACAAAATACTCAGTTTGTCTATACTGAAGTTTACAGCATTAATACCACAGGGGGAGAAGGAAACTGCATTGATTTCTGATCACTTGCTCATTACAGTTTTTCTACATTTTTACCTTCAGTTTTAAAGGGCTATTTTCCATTCTTTTTCTATTTTGCTTGTTGTCTTTTTTGATATTCACTTAGTGACCAAGAATTTTCCCAGACATTTTCTATTGCTACATGGTTTGGGCCTTTAACAATAGCATAGAATATATTCAAGGCTATGGTGCTCTTAATTCCTTTCTCTATTTTCCAAAATACATTAGGAAATTAGCAAATGAACTCTTCTTCAAAAAAATCTGTAGTATAAGGGTTTATTTTAAGAAGGCCAAAGTCTGAGCTATTTTTGTCAGGATGGAAATGTTTCATGTGTATGTTTTTACAAAGAAAACAAAATTTGTATTGGAGTGGTGCAAATGCTTTCATATTTGGATTGCAGAGGGAGTAGATGAGTCTAGAGGTGATCTTTGTAGTGTTTGCTGGAGCAGCAGCATCAGGGAAAGTAATTACCTCACTTCTCTGAAGAATTGTGTCCAAACCTTTCAATCACAGTCTGTCCTAGTTGTGCTGGATCAAATCTACATTGACTTGATTAATGTTAATGAAATTACATTTCATTCATAGTGACACTGTAAAGTGTGGAACATGGATGTTGGTCTTTGTGACAATGATGCCAATTTCATTGGAGATCAGCAGGGAGTTAGGAGCCCTGAGTCACCATACCCTCATCCTTCAGAGATGAATCAGAATGGTTACTGTTTGCTGATCCCTTTCTCTCTGAAGCATTTGTCTCTTCCAAGTAACAAGCTACTTCTGAAGAACACTGAGAGGTTTTCCCTTCTGAAGTAGATTGATCAAAACCAAAAGTTGATAAAGTAGAAATATATTGATCAAGTGTATTATATAGAGTCCACTAAGATGTAAATTATTTTTTTTCCTTCTACAAATGATCTTATCAACTCACCTTTCAAGCCACCCTCCAAATCAAAAATGAAAAATACAAAGTCAACAAAGCTCATGCATGGATGTTAAATTCCCAGCTGTGAGTGATTTCCTGATTATTTTTTTAAATTTAGCAGTACAGATTTGAAGTTTTTAGTGCCTAATTCTAAAGCTTTGTCTGCTGAGTCATACAGGGTATTGTCCTAATTTACTAGACTAAGCCACATTAAACATTTAATTCAGCAACAGAATTGCAATTTGCTACTTAATTCACTAGTTAAAGATTTATTTTCTCTAATGATGTTGTGTAATTCAGAGTTAATATTGGGATGATATTAGAGATATTGGGATGTTTTAAGATACTCTGCACCTTTACACTAATGTATTCTTTACTGTGTACGATTCTGATGGATTTGTCAGTTGAATTCAGGACGCATTTTGTTTATCTTTGTTTCTTGAAGGAGAATTATAAGTTTATGCTATTTTTGCTAATTGTTTTTTGAAGTGGATTTTTTTGTTCATTGGTGATTTTTGTTTAAGAAGAAAATGGTTTGTATTTTTTTTTTCCACCATTTTTGAGTTGTTTATAGAGCAGAAGAAAATAAGACAGAACTTGTGCTGTATCATCCATGTGTACCAACTTGAATATTCATTAAGAATATAGTACACAGACAATAAATGAGAAGCTGATTTTTTAAACCCTGAACATCCTCAACTTAGTGGCTTCAGAAAGAGCTGAGGACATGGTGTAGCAATGCTGACATTGTCATTTGGCATGGTCACACACAATGTTAATGCTAATGTGAATGCCAATTTTACCATTGGTATTAGCAGAACTGTACAGAAACCTTAATACTGAGTTAATTTATTTCACAGTACTTTCATCTCCATGCTCCCAGCTGGAGTCAGGGAGAGTTTCCAATAAGCAGGTCCTGATTCAGGAAGGTTGGCACAAAGGAAGTCAGTGGGATGGAAGTAAACCTGTGCAGTTAAGAATGAGCTTTAGTGATGCTTCAAACCAAGCATGGATGTCAAAGTTTGTTTGAATACTGTCTTAAACCAGGGCCTCGTAAAAAACTAAGTGGGGGAACCAGACAGTTCTAAATTCTGTGTACAACACCATAAAAAAATTTATTTTTGTTTGTGTATATGTAAATGTCATAGTGATATTGACTTATTTATTAATTCGTTTTCTTATACTATGTGCCAAGTATGTTCCTACCCTTTTGATCAGTACCTGTGAACATCAATTACTAAAATAATGTTATGCAAACTTGTGCATCTTAACCAAGAATATGATACTAATAAGCTGTTGCATGTAGTTTTCAATGATTAAGAAAACCCTTTATTTAAAGAAAATGTAAATGGATACCTGCAGATGTTGATGATTATATATGGGTTTGCATGCCAAAACTCATTGTTCAGTTGTGGGCATGAAATGTAACGACTGTATTACCTCTACTGATATATTAGTAAGGCACAATTTACAAAGTAATTAACAGAGCTCTATATGTAAATTTTTTCCTTTTTACTTAATTGTATTGTAGTAGAGGTAACAGAAGTGCTTCTCTGTTACCCAAATTGGCTGTAGAAATTATGTTCCTATAACAGTCATTTAAAGTCAATATTTATTTATGTATGTAATACAAAAGGATTGGTCTTACGTGTTTGTCCTGTTATTTAGAGAAAAAAATACACTTCTTGTAAAAACATTTTGTAAAAAAATGTAAATGTAAATAGAGTCTGATTTCTTTTACTCACTATTTTCATGTTTAGAATTTGTACATACTGTTTATGTAATAAACTATCCTACATTGAAATATTGCTACATTATCTCCTCCATACAGAATTTAGAATTTTGTTTTTCTCGAGTTGAAGAGATAGAGCCATCTAAGAAAAATCAGTCTCACACCAAGTACCTTTGCTTTGTCTAAATGTCATTGTGTATGAAGTCATACCATTTTAACCTCTCTTTACTCTACAGCATTTTGTTTTCTTTAGATAGTCATCAAAATAATCTGAAAATAAATTTAAATATAATTTAAGTCATTTACATTGTAAACCAATACTGTAAGTAAAAAGTCAGGCATAAGACATTGCCCTTTCACTATTCTAAGTGGATAGTTCACAGTGAAGATTTGTTCATCCTTTTGTCATGGTAACTTAAATTAATTAAGTTGCTGGATCTTTGCCAGTGACATGATCCTGCAGGCCACGATTTTCATTACTGAAATTCATGGTGAACCTATGTATGCACCAGACTTGGGAATATTTTCTAGTTTAAAGTGCAGTATTTCATGGTTTAAATTCTGTATTTTTAACAAATATAAATATCTTAGTACAAATATTTAACTGTTTCAAATTGTCATAGATGCACTATTATTATCTTTAGTTTGGAGATGCACCTTTGGGTAACTCTTGACTTACCTAATAAACATTTATTTTTTGTTACCTTGATCAAAAACTCCAAAATTTCCTGGTATTTCTATCTCATTAGAATAACTGCTTATGTTTCTGGTTTTGGTTTTCTTTTTACAGAAATGAATAATATTTGGAAACACCCCTTTTGTTAAATTTCTCTGCAAGTTGGACTATTTCTATCATATTTGCCATTGTGGTTCAGTAAACCCAGATAAGAATATCACCTGAATAGGTGAATGGGTAATTTGTCAAAATAAGTGCTTGAAGTGTTCTATACACTGTAATTCAGAATAGCCATTCATTTTTACTTTCCATATCTTCAAAGAAGTGTTTTATTCAATGTTGGATTAAGGGACACAGTGACTGGATTAAATAAAGCATATGAAGTAAAGCAAATTTGCTATATATTGAACAGCATTCATCATTTCGGGGTTGGGTTTTGCAGCTTGTGCTTCTGTACTACCTGGCTTTTGTGCACTTAAAACCAGAACACACTCAAAAGATTCCATTTCATAAAAAAATTAATACCATGAAAGCTTGTTCCAGTTCAAAACCAACCAATGAAATGAACCCACCCTCTATATATCTGTTTTCTGATTAAAGGTATTGTATTGTCCTTGCCTGACTCTATGCCAGCCTCCTTGTGATGCCTTAAATGGCTACTTAGAAACAGAGACTAGAGAGGAATAAAGGAATAAAGGAGGTATTTGTTTGAAAGGCCTTCAGATGCACACTTTGGGCTCCAGAGGCTCCTGCCTCAGTGCATCCCAAAATGGACTACAGGTCACGAGTTCTTCACACTTTTATATCAGCATAAATTCACCAACCAGAACCCAGCCAATGATGGAATTTCCCCAAGCTTGCCTCCCTCTCCCCAAGGTGATGGTTTACAGTTCTTGGTCTGGGTGTCTTTGGAGAGCAAGTTAGAGGTTTTGTTATTTCTATCTTAGCATAGAGAACAGCACTTAACAAGCTACAGGAAACTTCAGAGTTACACTAGCAGTACAGGATTTGAAAAATATAAAAGTTAAAACCATGAGTTGAGGAAGGCCTTGGGCCAGAGCAGTGGCTGTCAGCCCCTCAGTGGCAGTGCAGCACCTGGGAGGGTAAAGCAAGCCCTGGGGAGAGCAGCGAGAGTGCTAGCTTTGAAACAGAGCCAGTGTGCAGGGAGCTATTGCTGTGTCCCCTTTGCTGTGTGCTGGGTATCCTTGCTTCTGCTCCAGCTGCTGGCAGGAGCACAGATGAATATTTAATACACACCTTGCTAGGAGCCTTTACTGAGAGTGCTGTGTGGCACAGAAACTAAAGAATTTATGAATGCTGTCTGTGCCCAGTTCCTGTGCTGGTGATGTATTCATGTTACTTAACACTAAACGGCATTCAGCAGGTCTGTTTCTTCTCAATGGAAGATCAGCTTTGGAAAGAGTGAACTGTCATTTTTCAGAAGAGTTAGGCAAATATGCTGCACACAAATATCCCTTTATATTTGTGTGCAAATACATTTGTACAGCAAATACAGCTTGCTTGTCTTTTGCACAAGCTGTTCAATATTATTATGTGTGCAATAGATTCAAAATTTTCAGTGTTTAAAAGTAACAGGGTTTGCTGATCAATAATGATGAGTCAACATTTTTATCATATTTTTATATTTTATTTAGAAAATGTTGCCTGATTTAAATGGTTTAGACTGCACAGTTGTTAGATGCAGAGTGATAAGCTGGAATTTCCATGCTGTCATTTTATGTAACTGACAGGTAGAGGGGACAGAAGAGCATAGGTGGCACAAAAAGAGTCTGCTCATCTGATGTATTCATTTCTTTGCCAACATCCAATTTCTAATATTAATTCCAATATTTGTAGTTATCTGCAAACATTCAAATTGATATTTTAAATTTGTTTTCTGAGACATGCTGCAATATTTGCTTGAAATGTAAATATTTCAGACTTTCAGTGAACATGCCTGCAAGCCAAGGTCTGTTTGACTATAACCATAAAACAGGAATGTACCAGAAAAAATAATCTGGTGAGTGCTAATTGTTCTCTCAGAGCAATTAGGGACAACTGTTATTTTTGCTTGGTGTTTATTGAATCATACTGTAGACAAAGAAGATCCATTCACATTTTTCTCTGTGCTTTGAGGGAAATACCTCTTGTGAAGGAAACCATTTAACTGGTGAGAGTGCTTCATGAATGGCTGAGTCACCAGAGGTTTACAGTAGATTTACACTAGTGAATGAACCCCGTATTTTTTCATTTGTCTGAAGATTGTGTTAATTTCTCTTGTCTTTTAACCTGAACTTGAAGGAGGTTGTAGTTTTGCTTTGTAGTGGATCTTTGTGCCTTACTTTTGTGGTGAAGGACTTGTCTCAGTGACTATTCTTAGTCGTACATGACACACTGAAAGCATGTTTCCTCTCACTGCTTATTGCTGTGAAGATTTGGGTTTGTGATACCTTTCCAATAGAAAAGAAATCCATTAAGATAATATATATTAATGCATTTAGAGCAGATTTCAGTAAAAGGTTCCTTGTCAGCAAAGTAATAATTGGTTTATTGATATAAAGAATATTTGCAGCTGTATCTCATTTTAATTATCATGTACACAATATCGTTTTGGAGAATAGAAAACCTGGCCATGCTGGCCACAACTAATTGTGATGAGCACACAAAATTAAATATTAAAGTGATAGATATCACTCATATTTGCATTGATAAATGCCATTATGACAATATTTTATGTTCAGGTTAACTAAATATGTTGTACTGAGTAAAACTGATCCCAGTTCATCTGTAAAACTTTGATAAAATCCTAAGGTGATCCCATATTTATTTTTAGGTGATTTTGTAACATTTGTTAGTAACTTTGTAAAATATGTGGAACAAATAACAATTTTTATTTCAAAATTTTATATAAATTGTTGGAAAACTGTGAGTCAAACACTATAATCAATGTTTTCATAAGCTCCAGGCTTTATCTAGGAGACTTTTATTTCACTTAACCTCAAAATCTCTAGAACATCTCTGTCACAGATGATGGGTTGCTCAGAGCCCTGTCCTTTCATGTTTTAGAGATCACGAAGAATGGGGATTCTGCATCCTCTCTTATTAATTACTTGTGAAACAACAGTAAGGCAAACAGTGACATCTTAAATATCAAGGAAATTGTATGGGGAAAAAAACAAATGGCATGAACAACTTCTGTTGTGTTACAGGCCTGTCAAATTACAAAGAAGTGGGAAAATAGTCTTTTGAAGCAAAAGCTTATATATTCTTTTATTCTCAGTAGGTTTGTGATTAAACCTTTTGCACACTGCCCCTGAGAATGCAAAGCTAACAGAAAATGAAACCTGCAGCTTCTCAATATATTTTTATTTTGTCAGACATTAGTTCTCAAGTCTTGAGAAAAGAGAACTTTATCAGCCTTATTTCTAGAGAATTTATACTGGTTGCTTAACTTGCAAAACTGAATGACTTAAGATTCACATGGTATTTGACCAGTGAATTGTTCAGTATTAAACTGACAATGGCAATGGCCCATTTGTGTTGCCTCTTTTATATGCCTTGTGTTGTTGGTTTGAGGAGCTGCAGCTACCAAAATTGTTTGTACTCCTTGGTCAGGTAGCATACTATTCTTGGCAGGGTATGAGCTGCTGAGATCACCAAGGGCTCAGGAAGACTCAGCTGAGGTGAGTGGGTCAGGTTGCTGTGGCTGTGGCAGAGCGTGCTGGGCACCCAGCTGGTTCTGCTGGTGCCACAGGGGTCCCCAGGCCTGGGGATGTCAGGGAGCAGGAAGAAAGGAATGCCTTCAGTGAAAATGCTGTGGAAAGGCCACTTGTCCTGCTGCAGAGCTATAGGGTGAGAAGGGAAGAAAGGTTCAGCACAGAGGTGCCCACTAACCCAAGCTGGGAGAAGTGTAATAACTGCATGAGCACAGCCTTGACAACAGGAGCAGACAGGCCATAGAGGCCTTGCTGGTCACAGGGAGATTCCCCTGCTGTTGAAGCAGAATGTGTCCACAGCATGGGCAGAGAGGAGCCCCTCACACCCCCACTATACTGTCTTTCTGAGGAGACTTGATGAGAGGGAGGGTGGACACAATGCAAAGAAGACTGGCACAAATCCCATCACAAATCCAAAGACTGGAATCTCTGCAGACCTTCTGCCACTGAGCTTTGGTTTGTGTAAGATTCACTGTTTAGCCTCAGCCCAGGTAGCTGCAGATGCACAGCTGCAGCTCTGGGTCCTCGGTGCAGAGTATCTCCATGGCTGGGTACTAACTGTGACTAAAATCAAAGGAAGGTGTGTGAATTTTGGTCTCCCTGCACATCTCTTTGCTGTGTATCTGGGCTGCTCGAGGTATGGTCAGGCTGCCCACAAACACAGAAATTGTGCCTCTGACATGGGACAGCACTCTGTAAAGAACAGCAAAGCTGCTGCTGGTCTCTGTCAAGCTGCTGTCATTATTCTAGTAAACCCTCCCATGGTATACTTGTGGAATAAATATATACTCCCATGTAATACTTAGCTTTCCCTTAAATTAAGAGATTCATAGCTTGGGAAAAGATAATTTCTTAAGTCACTGTGGGAAGAAACCTGTATTAAAAACGATTTAAAGGGAAACAAGAAATATATTAGTGAGGTAATGAGTGAAAAAAAAATGATTGAAAGAACCTTATTTTCCTTTTACATATTACCTAGACATCAGGAAATTACAGAAATATATAAAGAATGAAGTGACAAAATCAGTCAGAAACTTGGAGAGAACATTTCTGCAAATTCTACAGTGTCGGTCTGTGCAATATGTGTCTGAGGTGTCGTGGGAATCAAAAAAACCACCTGTACAATGTTTGGAAGCCTTTAGCTGCAGCATTTCAGTGAGGCTGGACATTTTGGAATACTGCAGATATTTATTAACAATGTATTACTGTTAACACATTCCAATGCTGTTGAGAAATGTATATATGGCTTAGCTAAGCGATGACTAACATCAGCTCTGAAAGGCACTGTCAGCTCAGTAATGACTGCTGCTTGGTGTTTCCATGTTCTTTAGCCAGATGAGCAGAAAGAATGGCAGAAATGCATAAGCAAAAAGCCTGAATTCAGGTCTCTTGTTTCATGATTTTAGGACATTATTGCCAGATTTAGGCCAAGCTTCTTCCAATTGCTTTTTATCACCTCTTCAAAGAGTGTGATTTAGTTAGGGGTTTCAGTGTTTGGAATCCTGTTAGTGCTGAGTTTGTTGGAGACACATGCCTTCCCCGTGTCACTGAGGTAGACTTTGCACTAAGCAAGGCAACTCCTGTGTCCCCAGGGCTACTGAGCACCATCCGTGACCACTCCAGCTGGTTCTGGGGAGCATCTCTGGTAAAGTCTCTTTACAAATCACAGTCACCTCTGCCCTTAAATCCATTTTAAATTTAATAGTAGCACTGCCAGATTTGAAACCAAGAAACCAAACCAGCTTATCGTTGTTGACTTTGAAAACAGATCCTCAGTTCTGTGACGCACTTACCCTTTATTTGGTAATTTTTCTAATTCTTTATTTTTGAGAGACAATCCTTCTGACTTTTGCTTTACACATCCTGGATATTGACAGCTTCTGTTGTCTGAGCCTCTCTCCTCTCTGCTGTGTCCTACCTTGCCCCTAAAAGCCATAATTCTGCCATGGGAACCCCACTCTTCTAAAAAGCATTTTTATAGGTTCCTTGTTTATTTAGGGAGATTGCCTTTTCTTTTTTTTGTCTGCTGTTCACCTTTTTTTTCATTGGATATCTTGAATTTTACCTGAGTTGGACAGTGATGCTTCTCCATTGCTCATTTAAGACAAAATACAATTAGTAACTACAAGATGTTTTTTTAAAATTCCAATTACAAAATATGCTGTCATGTATACCTCCATCTCAAAATTTTCAGTTTCCTGTTTATACATCAACTCAACAAAGGTTTTGTTCAAGAATTAAGAAAAGAAACATCTTCACAGCAGCTAATCAGTGTTTCCCTTAAAAAGTTTCTGAAGGATGATGCTGTCTGTGGCACTGCACTCCATGTGTTTAGGTTCATTTCACTGTAAATCTGGTCTTTTTACAAGAGTCTATTTCAGGAAGTATTTCAGGAATTCAACCAGAGATTTTGATAAAGCAAAAGATTATAACTAAAGACATTTATCTTCTCTTCAACCTCTTACCCCTAAGGATAGATGAGTTTGCATCCTTTTATTCTACAGTACTTTTAATTGTCATTGTTAAAATAATCACTGGAATTACCAAACTCATATATACTTTAAAAAGTCCTCTACTATTCTAAAGAGAAAAAAATATGTGGTTTCATTTTGTTTGGGATTTTTCTAAATTTAATTTACCTTCTGGTTTCTTTACAATCAATATTTATCTTTTTGAGCTTTTTTTCCCTGTAAATAGAAAAGTTATAATTTTACAAGAGTGATAGGAATGGAGGGAGAGAGGTTGGAAGAGAAGAATGTGAAATTCTCATGAAGTTAAGAATTTAAAGGATTAGGTTGAATGAGGAACACCAAGTAAAACCACTTTTGTGATGAGATTATAAGATTTGTCAATGGCAGTGGAGATGAGCCTGACAATGGGACCCATCTGTTGACATGACTTGACATTGTGGGAGGCATGTTCACTCTGAGGAACCCAAATCCTTGCTGAAATATTGCCAAGACTCTTCCAACCCTCTGGACACTCCTCCACGTTTATGTTCCATGTGGGTGTTAATAACACTACTGGGAATGGGTTTACACAGATTAAGAGCTACTGTAAGGATCTGGAATGGGGAGGTGAAGGGGTCAGGAGCTCAGGTGGCTTTTTTGTTAATTCTGCTGATCAAAGGTCAAGTCTTAGGGACAGATGTGACATGGAGATAAATATGTCCATGAACAGATGGTGCTGCCAGCAGAATGTCAGCTGCCTTGACCATGGAATAATGTTCCATAAACCCTATGGCACAAAGAAGAACTGCACCTCTCTCACACCAGTTTACTGATTTATTGAGACAGGTTCACAAAACCCACCAGATTGGTATGAATTATTCTGCACTTTAAAAAAGTCTAAATATTGGCAAAAAGAAAAGTATTTGCCATAGGTAAGAGAAAGGACAAAAAAGAGAGTGGTGGGTTGGTTAACAAATATATTTGATAATGTAGGGATTAACAAGGAGGAAGCAAAGGCTTTACTACATGGGAAAGATTTTGCTGTAAATTATATTTGGTTGATTAAAAACTTGGATGATTGACATATGTCAGCATTAACAATTGAAGGGTATAGTTTGCTCAGAAAATGCAAGCAGAAGACTAATACAGAAGCAGGATGATGATTATCTAATGGACTCAAATTTAAGTATTTGGAAAGTATTTTGTATTAGTGAAAAAAATAAAGCACTAGGGAACCTAGCCCAAAGTGATTCTATGTGGTTTCCAGGGCTTAAGAGGCACTGAAATAAACTACAGTCCTAAGCATTATTAATTTTGTTTTCAGGAATGTATGTGTTAACAAGAATATTAGAAAGTCTCAGCCAGCATTAAATATACAAAAACCAGGCTCCTACTTCATTCCTGAAAGCAAAAGACTTGTTTTCAGGAGAGGTGTATGTCTGTGTAGATGCAACACAAGTGAAATGCACAGTGAGAAAGGCCCCAAGAAGTGCCACCAGATACTTCATGCTCATTTAATTTGCCAGCCAGTTACTGTTTCCCTAATGTTCATGTAGTGGTTGCTATCTGTTGTCATTCCAAAAATGAAAACGCTCCTTTATTGCATGCATCATCTCTAATTTTTTATTTATTTTACGTACAGTTTTGGTTTTCATTGTAAAGCAGCAAATCTATCAATTGCACACCCTTTGTGTCATTGTTACACCTGCACTTTCTGCACCCTATCCATGACACATTGTTCCTTATTCAATCATTGATATTTCAAAGTTTAAGAATCTGTCTCACTGTTCAAACTTAGTGTCCTTGAAGATCATTCCCAGAGCCGTTCCCAGGTGAAGCCTGAGTGTCACCATTGCTTGTGGCACCTGGTGCTCCCAGGCAGTGGAGCACCCTTTCTCACTTCAGTGCTCAGGTAAATCCCTGTGTCTGCTCCACTCAGAAAAAATGTGAAAGCAGCTTAATACCCTGCCTGAAAGGACTTTCCATTTCTTCTTCTCGTAAATGTTAGTGTATCTTTTCTGCAGTGTTTTAGTGCATCCTTCGAGAAACTGCAAAGTTATTTTCATTGGTTCCCAAAGGACTTGAAGGGGAAATGGCAGGATGGAAAGTACAGTTTGCCAAATTCGAAGTGATAACAACTATTTAATGGAAAATGGTGATAGATCACTTTATATTGAATTTAACATGCACAGGACTTGAATGCAATGTAAAACAAATTCTGAAAACTGATATTTTTAAGAGGAATATCAAATGCAGAGGGAAAAAATATAGCTCTTATAAATTTCTAAACTGTATGAGGGTAAGATTCTCTTCAGTTTTCCAATATTTATTACTATTTGAAACAAAGAAGCTCTTACTGCTAAATCAAAAATTACTGACTTCCAACATGAGTTGCTTTTTTTTTTTTTTTTTGTTTAGAGCTTGAATTCCTAGCTCTGGATATACTTCTCAGAAAATAGGTGAAGCAGTGTATATAATTCAAGCAATACAGTTATTAATGCAAGAATGCTTCTGATTACTTTTATAAAGGGTCTTGTTTTTAAGAGGACTGCTATTAAAACTGAAAGGGTTAACAGGATCACAGTTCTTTTAAGAGCAGTTCCTTTGACTTCGCTGAATAAAGAGTACTTATGTAAAACTCCTTCAAAGTATGAAATGGAGATCTCAAGAAGAACCTGTCATATGTATGGTAGATTTTTTAAATTGAGTTTTGTCTGCATCATTATTGCACTGGTGTAACACAAGTGCAAGAGTACAAGACTTAGAGACTTGTTTGGTGTTTTTCATTAGATCCAAAGATAATGTTTACATAAAGAAACAGCTAGGCATATTTCTTATGTCCATGAGTAATCTTTTTAATAAATTAATAAATCCTAGTAAACTCTGAGGTTTACTGTACTTTTACAGGAATGTTATCTAAGCTGGTCATGGTATATTTTCACTTGAGAGATGAAAGATACTAGATGTATTTTAAAAACTGTTTATCACCTCAGAATGTAGAGCTGATGTTGCAGGACATTACATTATTATTTGCTTTAGGTAAAAAATGTTTTAAAATTTCCTTGTAAATCAAGTAAAGCTTTGGAAAAATATTAGTCTGCTTTCATTTTGTATCTTTTAATAGACAAATACAGTGGAAAAGAAAAAGTATTGGTTAAATAGACAAAAGCCATGTGGAAAATCAAGGATTTGTAGAGGTGTATATGCACTGTATGTCTGCAGTTATTCATCACCTGGAAGTATTGCCACTTGACTAAAGGTCAGTGTTGACTAGAAGTTGCCACTATTACTAAATAATTCTCCATGCTTCATCACTTTTGTGCAATTTATTTCTGTCAGGTGGGTACATGACAGCTGCCTTAATGCTGTATGCTGCATGGGAGCAGCAGTGACCACCTGGCTGTACCCTGCTGTGTCTTTTGGGGTACACTGACAGAAAAGGATGCACTGACAGGAACTGGGGTCCAGTGCAGTCCTGCTGCAGAGGATCAAACAGAAATGGTGCTGAACACCTGCCCTGCCAGCAGCCAAAGCTAACCTCTTTCTCAGGGCTAGAGACAGAGGGATTTGGGCTTCATTCAAAGCATCAAAGTTCCTGTATAAACTTGGGCAAATAAATCACTGAATTTTGATGTTTCCTGATTTTTGCCCTACTGAAATATAGATACAGCAACTTCTTGGTTATTATTTAGGTAATAAACTTGTCTGACTAGAGATTTATTTTTACCTAAAATCCTATAATGCATCAATAAATATATTCTCAAGCTCCTAGGAGTTTCTTTGGTAGGAAATAAGTAAAGATAGGGAATTTCAAAATAAAAGTATTCACTCTGTGGTCTAGAATTTTTGACTTTACTGGATATTTTAAAAAAGAAAACATCCAAATTTAATTAGTTGAATAAGGTAATTAAAGTCTGAGGCTAAGACAAGCAATCTATATTACAAGATAAATGATTCCCTTCTGGTTATCTTTTCTCTCTCTTCTGCTTGCTGATTCCCCTTCCAACCTTCTTCACCAATTCTACTCTTATGGATACAGTACAGTTGGTGTCCAGCCCAGGTGCATATCTTCAGGAGGAGAAAGAAGTAGATGGTCTCACAAAATTATATGTGTCTGAAGCAAATGTACAATCCTCAGCTGTTTTCTCTGAATGGGCAACAGCTAAAAAATCAATACAGAGAGAACATGGCATGTTTGAGCATCTTGGACTGATTAGCTTTTTATGTGGTAAGGTTTTGTGTTTGAAACAAGAAAGTAAAAACAAGAGCAGCATTGTTTATTCAGAAATTTAATAGACATGTGGCTTGTCTGCAAAATTTTGCGCTGAGTCCTGATTTAACTTTTGCATAATGCCACAGATATTTTCAACTCTTTCAGTTCTACTGCTTGATGTGGAGGTCCAATGTTTGGGATGCCAAAGGTTTTATTCATCTCCTCACAGCTAGTGCAGCATCTCAGAGTATGTGCAGACATATTATTTCCTTTAATAATGTTCATAATATTCACTGTCACCTAGAGTGATGTTATTAAGCTAGAACTGTATTTTACATCAGAGTTTCTCACAGACTGGGTTGTTTCTGTCCAGACAAAGAGAAATGCAAGCATACCTGGATTAAACTTCTAAAACTATATCTAAACTGAATGCTAAATGTAGAAAAGGAAACATCCTTCCTGCCATGACCTGATCGGGAAAGAGTTTGTCTTCTCATTAGAAATCAGAGAGGCAAGAGAAATATCAATCTACATATGGGGAACAATGTTTTTTATGACAGTTCAAGGTCAAGAGCAAATGAACAAGTTCATCTTTCATTCCACAAGGCAAGAGCACTGATATTGAAATCCTTAAAATTGAGCTGGCAATCTGAGAAAATACAGTGTCATTTCCTTTTAGCCAGTAGCATAAAAGATGCAATCAATAAATTCAGCCTGTAGCAGAGTCCCTATACTAAGAAACTGTCTTGAGGGAAATAATATTACATCAGTTCCATATAATTCAAAGCTTCTTGAACTGGACTTCTTTGAAGATAAAGAACTACCTTCTCAGCTACTGTAAATCAACACAGATATTTTGACTTTAAGGTGCTACCAGTTAAAGTGTATTTTTGCAAGACTCCATTATCCTCTTGCCCAATGGTGACTTTAATAATGCTTTATTTAGTCTCTACTGGTTTATGCTATCTAGTCACACCATAAAGAATGAGGCAGTTCTTTCCTCCCAGGTATTACTTTCCTTGGTGAAGGTCTTCAGCCACAAATTAATTTTATTGTAAAGCTGTTTTATAGGAACTGATTCTCACAAATCCTTGTTAGATTGCACTGCTATGCTGCTGTTACATTATTTCAGTCTTAGCAGGACTATTTTGAAGTTGGCTCTGGCTTCCTGAATTACATTACCTTAATTGGTAAGTATTAGGTTTTCTCTTTCCATGCTGAAAGAGTTGGCATACCACCACATTCCTCACAAACCAAACTTTTCCACAGCAGGCAGTTTCTCTGAATATATTTTTTAAATCTTTCCTAAGGCTGAGATCAACATAATGAGAAGGAACATGAAGGAGTTTAATAAAGGTTTATTAAACAAGAACCTTTGACTACTTCATGTTCTTTCATTTCAGTTCTCTCTGTGTCCCAGTATGGCTCAGCTTCCTTAGACCAAACAGACAACTTAGGTCACAGGGAAAAAAAAAGAGTGAAATTTGCTGAGAGATGTTTAGTACAAAAATAATAATTCAGAATTTCCCTATTTTTCTTTATAGTCAATGTACACATGACGCAAAAGACTTCTTGTCTGTCTTTTTAGAGGTCTGAATTATTTCCTCATTACAGATTCTTGGCCCAAACTCTTCCCTGAGTAGTTAGGTAGGTTGAAGTAGGAATGAAGTAGGTTACACCAGAATTTTCATTAAAAAAAAAAAAATTGAACTTCTCAGGAAAGGTGAAATTATGGAAAACATACAATATTGAACTTGAATATATGTATTTTCATTTATAATATACATATTGCAAAAGTGTGATCATATAGAGTTTGAATTTTTCAAAATAAAACCTGTGCATATTTAGCATTACAATATCAATAATAGAAAATACTCTCAGTATTGAAGACTTTGCATATTCTAAAATATTTTTAATCTAATAATTCTAATATGTGGTATTGAAGTTATCATATATCCTAAGACATCTAATATTCTAATATGTCTGCCAAATACACAATCTAATTAATTTAATTAATTCATAAAATGATTATAAACAACACTCCTGTTGGCAAGATTCTATATAATTCTCCTTGCAAGGAGAATTTATTAATTTCCAACTTCAGTTTTACCAATACAAATTCAAAGGCAATTAGATGAAATCAGAATCTAACCAGTAGTATTTCAGATTTCTATGTCCATAATCATGACTAAAATCTTCTGTGATTATAATGTTTTACTTAGCTTGTCGTTTCATTGGCTTCATTTATTTAATTGATTTGAGGGGCATGCAAATGGTAACAGCATTCCCTGCAATCTTAGCATTACACAGTTATCCCAAAACTGCAACAGATTAACTTCTGACTCAGATGCTGCAGCTGATAACATGAGTGACTAATTCAAAGCAAAGTAAGGAACTCAGAAGATTTTTTATGGTCGTTACACCTAAATATATATGTCTGTTAATAAAGTTAATAAATACATTTACCAAATTGTTTAGCACCAACAACATACTCAATTCTATGTTTCTACGCAAGACCAATTTACCTTTCCCACCTCACAAAATGGAGACTAAGAGGAAGTAATCACTTCAGGTAATTTTTCCTTTTTCTTTGACAGTAAATAAACTTGTGAACAAACGAACAAAAAGAACTCTCCATCTACAACTCCTGTGAGCACAGACAGGTTTTTAAGTGAGATGTAATTGTGCAGCAAGCAGATGGCAACAGCAAACACATGGCAACAATCGGAAAAATGGGTTGAAGAAAGGGCAATAAATAGAGAGCTGGCACTGTTAACAGTGCAAACAAGGTGAAGGTCATGGAGTATAGTCAAGGAGTTAGGGTAGAGCCGAGTAAACAAAACTAAAAGCAAAAAAGTATCAACTTCCAGTAGTCAAGAATTAAATAGAGGAAGCAACTCTTAAATTACTTACTGAAAAGAGGGGTAAAGGTAGCGTGAGCAGGGATATGCATTTTAGATAATCTGAAATGAAGGGAGGTGATTATGATAAATATGCTTCTCCAATAACACATCACATATTTTAAAATAAATGTCAAGGTTAGGTGAGAGGGGAATTAAGCATCTTTATTGCCCTGGCCTCGGGGCAGATGATGTAACAGCATGAGAAGAGTCAATATTGTCATTATAGAGCAAAATAGCAAAGATATGGCCAAAGAATAGATTTTTTGTTCTTATCTGCAAAGAAATGGAAACCTTGTTTCTTCAAAACAACAGTAATATGAAAGTCTGTTTTTCACTTAATGTCAAATATTAAAAAAGATGTGCAAAAAAAAGAAGAAAAATCCAACAAAAAGCTCTGACTGCTGTTGGTTTCACATTTCTGGGAAAGTAGTATTCTGATGTTATCATGAAATGAGAACAGCAGGTGTGTAACTATGATCATGTTTAATTTGTAACAAACAAAGGGTGGTGAAAGATGGAAGGAGAACAGGTCCAAAAGCAGGGCAGAGGAGGCAAGGGTTTCAAACATCAGTGGATTAATAGGATAGTGAGAAGGGAGAGCACCAAAAGAAACACAATCACAAAGACAGATAATCTAAACCCCATCATATAAAAACTCTGTTTTTCAGATCCTTGATTATTAAACAAACCAAACAATGAGTACACCTTTTAAAAAATAATCAAATACTCCATTAGTAAACACACAAGCATGGGGTGGGTGAGGCAAATGCACAATCCTGACAGTGATAATCCCTGTGTTG
>VZTN01026912.1:235092-245681 GCA_013400515.1 Erpornis zantholeuca | reverse complement strand
TTGGTAGGTGTTTTTTTCAACCTTATGCTGTAGTTTCATACCAAAATGGCTCCAGAAACTAAACCAGATTAGGAAATCTATTCACCTCATTCACCACCACCTTCTCCCTGCCCTGTGTCTCAGCCTCTACATCCCAGTTCATTGACTTTTCAGTGTAGAAGTGCTTACAGGGCCAGGCTGTACTCTTTTGTGTTTTCTTCTACTTTTGGGGGCATTATTTCAGTGATATTCTCCACAGAATAGCCCCACATCAATTGTCCCTGTGCAAAAAAAGAAGCAGGATCAAGGAAAAGGAACTTCCTAAATGGGTGCAGAGGGAGTACTTCTCCTTTTGCAACCAGAACCCACTCACGTTTTCCCTACAAACTCCTGCCACACATCCTCCATCCCAGGACTGAGGTTTGGCCAAACCTGCCCTGTACTTAAGGCTCATAGAACAGCCCTGAACCACAGGTACAGGGACTGTATCCACCATCCTCTTCCTCGGGTACAGACACCATCCATGATTCCCATTACCTCCACAGAGCCCTAACAGCATGGATGCTGATGAACAGAGTGGATGTTACCTGGCTCAAAGAGGAGACAAAAGCAGCATTAGTGGAGCTTATTTGGGCAAGGGAGCAGGAGGAGGTCATATTCCTGAACTCCTCCTCTGCCACCATCCCAGCAGAGGCTCCCTGACCATGTCCTGCATTGGCCTCAGATCAAAGCATGTGTATGTCAGCAGTGCCATGGATACACGTGAAGAGAGTGCCCATAATCAAAGAGGAGCTAACAAATGATGGCAAACAGCCAGGCAATGATGTTTTTTCCAGCCAGCCACTGAGGGAAGAGCCATAGGTCTGCAGGGCATGGAAACAGCAGGGAATGCACTGAGAGACAGGTGAGCTCTGAGCTGCTGATGGGCGCCAGGAAAGAGGCAGAGAAAAGGGAGAAAAAGCAAGGAAAAGGGGAAATCTGAGAGCTGGTAGGAGCTGTTTTGACTTTATGAAACTCAAGGGAAAGGACTAGTAAGGTGCACTTGGAGTTTACAGCTGCCAGTTCCCCAGGCCCAGAGGTCTTGCTGTGGGACACTGGCACCCAGAATAGGACTGCTGCAACTACAGCAATCCACTGACACGACAGGGGAAGGAAAGCTAAATGAAATAATTGAAAATACATGATGAAAAAACAAACGAGAAGCAGGATTTGCAGCAGGGAAATGACAAGGTTAAAAGACAGCTGAGTAACAGACTATACAAGGCACCATAATGAAGACTGAAAGGAAAGGGGACTGCACCAGAAGTCAAGGTGGCAGGTGAGAAAGCAAGGAAAACTGGATAGTATCTGTCAGATGCAAAAGGAATGAAGACAAAAGAAGGACAGACCTATTGAACTTAGTACATTTTATTTATGTCCCTTCATTTTATTATCATTTTCCTGGCAGTTACTTTACATTGTATATCTGGGGAAAAGAAGTTCCTTCTAAGTACCAAGTTTACATCACCCCAGGAGGCCACCCTGGGTTCTGCAGCTTAGCAACTGTTGAGGCTGGTGAAATTTTATATATATTTATAAGTTCCCAGAGTACCCACAGACAGGGAGCTTATCAACTATTTAGAGAAGTGTCCTTGGAAAAAACCCTCTCTTTTCCAAATTGAGAATTACATGTAATGCTCTTGAAGAATGAGGCCCATATTTCATATGGCATGGTATTTGTTTATGCAAAATACAGTGATATTTGTATCCAAGAAGCATTTCTGGAGAAAAAAAAAAAAAAAATAGTTGGAGTGAACGTTCTTTTTCTAAGTCAAAATGGAAGATTTCCAAAGTGGACCACCGGGGGAGCTGTTCACTGAAGCAGCATTATGGGCTGTCAGAAAGCAGCTCTGAGAGGTAGGACAGGGCAGGGAAGAAAAGGGAGAGGAGAAAACAATAGGGTTCGTGACACATGGGGACTGATGGCCCTGGGAGCAGTTAAACAGGGCATGTCAGCCCAACTAAGGGATATTCTGGTTTTAGTGGATGAACTTCTGAACAAAGTTGGGAAAATACAGCAATTTGAATAAATAAATAAATAAAGTCAAGGCTCAACTCTGACCAAAACAAAAGCCCTATTCACTGAACAGAAGCAGCATGAAGGAGGAAAAAAAAAAGTTATCATAAGCTGTTAATTCACTTAGGCTGTAATAAAATTCTGATTTAATACAGAATGTTCTCAGGAGTATTTTCTTCTTGCTTCTACTTCTCCACTTCTCCATCCCCCAAGAAAATTCATCCCCTGGTGCAAGTTAGAAAACTCACAAGTCAGAATTGAGTCTTAAACAGTACCAGACAATTGAAACAGAAAAGGAAAAAGAAAAAAAACAAAGATATAGAAGGCCTCAGAATTCAATTCTGGGAACACTTTTATCAGCCTAAACCAAATAAAATGCATCAAGCTACCCAATAAGAGAATGGGAAAATAAAAAAGCAGTTACTAGCTCAAATCAAAGAAGCTAGTTTATATTCTCTCACCCCCATTTTTTGACAACGTGTACTGCTTCATTGTGAAAGCTGCTCTCAGTGAAACCAGCACAGAGGCTCATCCAGAGTAAACCCATAAGCTGAGTGAATCAAACTGGACAGGAAGATTTTGATAGAAACCCCCATAAAATCTGGAGGTGTCAGAGTATCTTGCTCTGTGCTCAGATGGGCTGCTGGAAGCCAATGGTACAAAACCAACAGCACAGCCTTGGAGCACCAGGTCTCATCTGGAACACAGCCCTTAGGGGAGGGGGACATGAGCACCTTCTGTCAAGGTACTGTAGCCCCAGAAAGCACAGCAGCTTCAGCACCTCACATCCCCTACAGACCTCATTGAGGGAGATCAAGGGACTCCTTGGAAGCATTAATTCACCTTCTACTGCAATTGGGAGAATCACCAAGGGGGAAGAAGTCACTTAAGCTGCCTTGTTCAGTGGCATCGCAGTTATTCTGCACAGACAGACAAAACCAGTCTAAGCTCACTAGAGTTGTGCAAGCACCAAGATGCCCGAGTTTCAGAAACCAAAGGACACCCAACAGTGTCCCAGCTCTCACAGGACATCCTTGATGAAGATGGTTTCTGCATCAATGAAGAAAGAGAGAACTGCTGAGAGTGGATTGATGAGACACCATGGAGCTCTTAAAAGAAATTGGATCATTGTTCCACTTAAAAGATATCCAGAAGTGCCTTATTTACTTATCCCTGCAGACAAAAGGAGGCTTTAGTATGAGATATTGGACTGGGAGCTGGGAAATGAGAAGTCTGGAAAGTCCTGTGTTTCCAGGTTGATTGATTCAAACCAGCCCTGTCACAATATTTGGATTCATTTTTAGAGAGTGTGAGAAGAACACAGCAGGTATTACAGAGACTGTAATAAAATGAAAATCCGAGTGAGACCATGAATGAGCTTCTTAAGAAAATGAAAGATAAAGCAGGTCAACAAGTTAAAATTACAAGAGGAATATTAAGTCAAGCCTAGACAGTCAATCATTATTATTTAAATGAAAATGATGGGAAGTTTTTCCAATTACTAAGATTTGTTTAAAATACATTAAAAACAGATCTAATGAACAGGTACGAGTAGAAACTTGGTTTCACATCCACAAAACTACTGAAGGTGATAATGACTGGTCAGAAGGGATAATTGGTTTTTGTTTCCAAATGGACATATGCAGAATATAACCTGCTGAAAGGCTGAATGCACCTGTGATTGAGGCAGAAATGGTTTCTCTTATTTTGAGATTGTACCATGCTTAAACCCAGTGAGGTGTTATCACTGGGGCAACCAAGAATAAGGGCCCTCATTGCAGATTATCACCATCACCTGCCTATTTATCTAGAATGATTACTTACACTAAGAAAAAGACTACAATTTTATGAACATATGACAAACTTAAATCACTAGAACTGCACAATCCCACTCACCTAGCAGTCAAGCAGAACTGCTACTGATAAAGCACAAATTTCCAACGTGAGCAGAAATCCAAAAACCACCCTCTCAAGGCAGACTCTACCAAGACACTTTGCCATGGTATGTGTATTATTTTGCCCTTAGCAAGAAATCCACCAACACCATTATGAAGCTTTGCAGGAGGATTAAAAAAAAGAAGAAAGCCCAGCTGAAAGTTGGGAACTTCTGCACAAAGACTTCAAGAAACATGTTAACAACTGTATGAGATAAATTATTAAAAGAACTGAAGCAGAATTATGAAAATACTGTGAAAGACAGGAGAAAAATGCTCCAAGAGGGAAATCTCAGTCAATATGGGAAAGCTCACAACAGAGTTTTACAATCCAGAAGCAACAGGTCCCAATAAATGTGTCTTAAAAGTCCTACATGTAAGATCTAATTCAAAAGAAAAAAATAAACAGCTAGAGCAACCCAAAGAAATTAGTCACACTGAGGATAAACAGTAGGCTAAGGGAAAAATCAACTTATAAAACAAACATAACACTAACTGGATATAAAACGGGCACAGATAAACATCAACCAACACCTACACAGAGTATTTTAAGCATTAATGGAATGAGAGTTTGGAGCAGTCAGAGACATAGCATGGGGTAAAACCCCAAAGAGCTGGGTTTGAGAGCTAAATCCCTTCATACACCATTCAATGGCAGAATATCCTACAACTGCAAACACACAACATTGCATTGGAGACAAGGCTCTGTCACGGCATAAGGAACCCCAGGACCCGGAATCCTTCTGAACCTTCTGGAATTTCCATTGCCTTGACACAATTTTGTTGAGATACCAACCTGTGGGGAAGCCAAAATTCAGTGTTGAGAAGTTAAGGACAAAGTCCTATGGACCATGAAAGATCATGCCTGCAGCCAAATCCAGCCCTTCTTAGGTAATAGCAGGTATGACAGGGCAAGTAAATTAATTAATTAATTATCAATTAATGGACTTTGTATATTGACCAGGAATGAAGAATTGAAAGCAATTATTTTTTAACTATAACCTGGGTTGGACACTTTATTCTGTCCTATGAAAATGCCAGCTAGAGAATTCGTGTTCAAAGGATATTGATACATTACATGTGATGGGAAAATACCATGGCACTGCTGACCAGGAGTCTTTACCAAGCATCACAGATACCTGATTAAAGAAAGAAAAAGGTCAACTGAAATCTACAGAGGGAAGCAGAAGACAGGACACAGGAAGAATGAAGAACTCTTCTATCTGGAGAAACAACAATGCTCTGTGGAAAGAAACAGGTCAAGAGGTTCAGGCAAGAAAGCTAGCCAGAATAAAAAGGGAATAAAAAGATCTGTGAACAGAGAAGTCATCCTCAATCCTCATGAACTCTGGAGAAACCCAAGCCAAACAACATTTTGAGAGAAAATCAAAGTTCAGAAAGAAATTCCTTACTGAAGAAACCTAACAGACTGTCAGGAAAATGTTTCATTTCCATATAATTGCTAGAGCTCTCCACGTGTCCTTAAAGAAATATTTGTGTCCTATGTATTTCTACCCACCCTTCAGCTCACAGCAGCAAACCCTGAGCAAAATCCTGCACAAGTGGCTGGGCTCCACACTTACTGCATTGGCCAAAGGATCCCGTTGTTTAGAAAAATTATAAATACATACATAAGAGTACACCAATATATATTGATATACTGGACATATTTGTACAAATATGTACTCCTAAGAATCATCAAAAAAATGTTATTTCCCATATTTTACCTCTTGCTCTAAAATGGATTTTAAGTGAACAAAAGCAATATTTAAGACTACTGTTTAAAATAATCAAACATGAACATTTCTAAATTAATTGCAATGCCTCAATACAGCCTAAACTGGCAGCTCACTAAAATTTATCAGAATGAATTTGGTAGTATAATGTCTTTAAGCTCACTGTACTGTATGAATGACAATTCTACTTGTTTAGAAAATTCTGGTTGTAGGAGAGAGCCTGGACTATAAGGGAGTCTGTTATGATACAATGAATGTTCTTCGACGTGAAGCGACACAGGTAGAGTGCTATAAACTTAGCTAAAGAGCTTCATTTTCTGTACAAAATCATTTCCTCATAGGTAACTAGTTTCAGTGATCAAAAGGCTTATTTTGAAAAGCCCAGTTATAAAGACCAAGAACCATTTAATGACCCAAATTTGGTTTTGGCATGACAAAAACCATCCAGTGGGTTTCATCTCTGTTAACAGACGCTTTTATCTTAAAAGATAACTTCTAACAGCTGATCACTGAGGTTGTCTTGTGACAGAATATTACATACCAATCAATTAAGCTAGTCTGTTTATTTCTGTAGGTTTTGAATACTTAACCTCAAGATGCAAAATAAACCCACTTTCCATGTACAGCAGGCCTAAGGCAGATCTTAGCACTGCCACTGACCCTTTCTGAAGCTTTCTGCTTCTTCCAAAATTTGATATTAATTACTAACTTAAGACACTGAGCTGATGCAAAATCTTTAGAACTTTAGAACCATAATATTGTTTAAAAAAGTTGTATATCATGCACAGTAATACCTGGTTTAGACAGCTTACATTATCTGACTAATGCTGAACATCCATGCAGAATGTATTGCAGTCTTTGCTTTACTTATCAGGCTTGCCATGCACTAAATTCTATTAGACATGAGTTTGGTATCAGACACAGATGTTTCATTATTCAGTACTCATTACAAAGATCAATATTGGTTTTTACTACTTACTGAGTTTGAGGGTTTTTTTGGTTTTTTTTCCTGAGCCAAGGCAAGTCAGGCAAATAAATATATGTATATTAGATAAGCATGAGTATAAGCCATGTCTACCATTTAAACAGAGCTCAACAACTAAAATATGAATAGTTAAAGCATAAGGAAAGTTTTAATGTAGAAAACCAATACAACAAGTACCAATGCTGTAGCTTCCACAGCTGTGGCCTTGAGTACATTTTCTCAGAGTTCTGGAGCTCTTTCCGTGGAATGGATGAGTAAAGAAAGATCTGGTGCTGAATGATTCTCCTGTTTGCAAGAAAGAAAATCTGGCTTCCAGAAGAACAGCAGCTCAGAGGTGCTAGAGCACCAAAAAGTGGACAGTCAGAATTTGTCAATTTAAGGCCAAGACAGAAAAATACAACAACCACAAAATTACTTTATGAGGGCACTTGGACCAACACTTTGAAGGTTCATGGAGAAAAATATGTGGTTTCAAATTTTTGTAGACCAAAGTAATTTCTACGTCTTCGGTGTTTTTAGTGGACTGGCTATAGACGTTCCTTAAAAAGTTGCACTCTGTTGTAGAAAGAGATAGACTTGGAAGGAGAATGTTATACCTACTAAGCATCTACAAGTAGGAAGAAATAATAGTCTTGCATCTTTTATTTGTAAGGCATTCTGCTGTGATTACAATACTGGTTCTTTTCACTAGAGAATCTCTCCACTGAGATTCAATAGACAAGATGGAGTGTATAAAATCAAAATATGAGTGTACATAGAGCCTAATAAAACTTGATAGGTCTTTTACAATTAAAAGATCGACGTGAGGACACAGAGAAGTAAATTCAATTTTTTAAAGTCTGTATAAGCACAAAAATCTGAAATTCTTTCTTTGAAAATAGTGTTCCATGGACTCAAAATATATGATCATGACACATGCAGAGTGTCAAAAAGAAGCAAACTCCAGCATCCTGCTTGAGTAGGCACAGAAAAACACCTTCTGTAACTTGTCTGGGGAAAACAATGGCGAGTCCAGTCCATCCACTCTCCGCGGGGGAGCTGGCCAGGGGCCCATCCCATCCCATCCCATCCCATCCCATCCCATCCCATCCCATCCCATCCCATCCCATCCCATCCCATCCCATCCCATCCCATCCCATCTCTGGGCCACACCCAAGTGTTTGGCATGGTGCTTCAAGCCCCGGGGGCAGCAGGCCCAACACTGCCCAGGAGGAGCTGGTGCTCCCAGGGAATCGCCTCAGTGGGGAATGCCAGCCCCTCACACCCCCTTTTTGATTTTATTCTTAAGAGCAGGCTGGCGGGCACCACGCTTGCGGTGCCGGACAATTAGCAAAAGCAGCAGGGGGATGCTTGCCAATAAACACCCAGATTTGAGGTTAAGCAGCTGTAAATCTGCATTAATCGTTTCAGGAATTCAGCTATTTACAAAAGCTTTTAAAGAGCAAACAAATAAGAGAAGGAAGGGGAGAAGAGACAGGAGAGGAGCCGGTCTGTCCTTACCTTCACACTGCTTCCCTTCCCCTTTGTAGCCCGGCTTGCAGATGCATTTGTAGGATTTTGGTGTGTTTTGACAAATTGCATCGATGTGACAGTCATCCGTAGCTTCTGCGCACTCGTCAACATCTGGAAGCACAGAAGGAACCCCAAGGGGACAGATAAGAAGGGAGACCTGAGACACGAAACACCAAGGGTAGATACTCCCCTTGAAGCTGTTTGCCTGCCTGCCTGCCTTCCCAGTGGCATGCTGGAAATGAGAACATCTAAGGATAAATAACTAAACCAGCCAATGTGATATTCTCCTCAAGTCACTTATAAGCACTGCTCCACGGAGCTGGAGGGACTCGGTCTCACATTTCTGCACTATGAATGAAATACTCAGACACTAGAAATTAGCTTCTGCTGTGTAAGTCTGGTACTGGAGACCCACATCTTAGTAAAACAAGAGAACGCTTAAATTACCAATAAGAGTAATAAGAGGAGGAAAAAAGATCACTTGCATGTTCTAGCACAGAGAATTTCTTAATTTATAAAGACAGACCCTAGTTTAAATAAACTATGCTGGTGGGGGAATGGGAAAAAGAAATATTTGAACAGCAAAACCGCATTAATACTTTTTACTAAGAAGCAAAAAAATAAATAAGTGGAAGACCATATGAAACTCGGTAAGGTAGCGTGGAGGAAAGCAACCTGCAATAACATCATCTACTTGGACTAACACTCATTTAGGAGGAAAAAAGTCCCAGCAGTCGTCCCGGCCCCCGCTCGGGTGGGTGCCTTACTGGGTAAGTCTGACTCTGAAAGGGGGGACCCAGACCGCTTTTCTTGTTTTCAGAGCAGGCAGCCTTTACAAACATTTCAGTGACGGGCATTCGTTCTCTCCCCCGGCTTTAAAGAGGATGGGGAGGGAGGAGGATGAGACAGAGTGGAGATTTGGTAGTCGTCAGAATGTTAATGAAGTGAGCATAGGGAAAAAAAAAACCCAACCCAACTCCGACCTATTCAGGGATGGGATGTGCTGGGAACATGGGAACACTTAAAGCCCTGCCTAAGCTGCCCCGCCCCCCGCACTGCGCACAGCCGCTGCCCAGCACCCGACCGAGGGGCTGCGATGCCACCGCACCCCGGGACACCGGGGTGACACTGACACACACGTCGGTGTCAGTCCCGCGCCTCCCGAGGATTTCCTCCTGCCTCACGCCACGGCCACATCTGGGGCTGGCGGGAGGAGACAGGCGGGCAGGCAGGGGAGCGGGGGAGCAGCCGGAGAGGGACCCGCAGGGTGCACAGAGCACAGCCCCCCTTTATGATCAGAGGTACCGAGGAGACAGGGGCGCTGCGGAGGGAGGCGGGCATCCAGCGACAGGCATGTGCAGTTGGTTTCATGCCAATTAGATTAGCAGATCCTCAAAAAGGTGCACTAAAGTGAAAACAGTTTTATTGTTAGCTTGAAATCCTAACGCTAATTGTTTCAGAAGTGCTCACTCAGCCATCTCCAGTGATAACACACGGATCCTTCAAAGTCACCGGGAACAGGAGGGGGCTATTTAGAGAGGAGAGAATAAGCAGAGATTGTAGCATGGCACACAGCAGAGAACTTCTCTTAGAGGTGCAGACCAGGGCGGCCCCGTGGGGCACCTCTGGAATCCCAGCGAGAGAATTGCCTGGACTCTGTATTGTTGTTTTTGTAGGGGTTTTGGTTTTCGTTTTTTGAAGAAAGAGGGGAACAGAACACCGAGCGTCATAATTTCCCGGAGTAAGGCAGAGCTGCTGTAATCTGTTGCCTTCTTTCTTGTCCATTCGTTTATTTTTACCGCTGAGCCAGTTCAGATCTAGCTATGATTTACGTGAATTAGCTTAGGTGTTGCCCAGATCAGGCACAGATTCAGTCAAGCACAAAGAGAAAAAAAGTTTTTTGGGGGGGTTGGTCTGGTTTTTTTTTCAATGCTTTGGTTCATACTTTTGAGTCATTAAACCGGCACCCATCTCCCACCAAGATCAGCAAAAGTGACAGCTGGACTTTTTATTATGCCGTCAAAAATTCAAACTGCATTGAGCCAAGGGGACATTTCACAGCAACCAGAGGATGCCTGGGAGTCAGGCGTGAATGCCAATGAGTCAAATGAAAGGGCAAAACCAAGTATGAGCCCCTGCTCTGCTCCACATCTCACATTGCATACTCGGACTTTCAGAACTTCTAGGCTGACTTCGTTAATTTTGTTACATTTAAACTCCTCTATCCGAGAAACAGGGATTTTTTTTCCACACCCTCACCCTCCCTCCCGCCGCCTGCCCCCGCTCGTACTTCACCTTAAAAGATTTCTCCTAGCACAACTTCAGAGCCTGCATACATTTCTTTCAGAAATACCTTTGGGCTTGCAACATTCCAAAGCAGATAGGAC
>VZTN01026912.1:196850-234346 GCA_013400515.1 Erpornis zantholeuca | reverse complement strand
GGTGCCGCCAGGGGACGGACGGACGGACGGACAGACGGACACCCCCACGCCGCGGCTGTGAGGGCAGACAGGCCGGCGGACACTGCCCATCTCCTTGGCAACCGCGGCCAGGGAGCCTCCCCCCTTCCCGGGCTCAGGCTAAAAGACANTTTTTTTCCTCTCCCCTGCCTACCTCCTAGCTTCGGCTAACTCCGTTCCCGCTTGCCACGGGTCATCACCAGCCGCTGGCTTCCTCCAGCCTTTTAAGGGCTTTGCTGAGGAGGCCAATGCCCTTTTCCAGCCCTGCTTTTGCTCCTTCAAGCCCTGCACTCGGGCCAACCACGGCTCTGCGGGTGACCCGTGCGGCCCCGGCCCGGCCCGGGGGAGATGCTCTTCCCAAATCATCTGTGCTGCGGACGGACGTATGAGTGTCATTGTCACCACCACCTTGAAGGCGAAAATCCTTCACTTTTAAACCAAACATGTGACATTTCCCCCCCTCCGAGCAAGCTCCATGACCCTAAGGAGTCTTTGAAGGACTGAAATAGCTGGCAGACATCCCTTGTTATGGTCGTGCCGCCCCTCTTTGCTTTACACCTTTCTTTCACAGATACCCCCCTGCTGGAAGCTTTGCTACTTTAGGTTGTTTTAACTCCTAATTCCTCTGCCAGGCTGTCTGTCTGTCGTGTATGAGCTCCACTTGGCATCTGGAAGATAAGTACACCCTGTCATAGCCTTAGATGCCTGTTTTTGACAAGTTCCTCCCAAATGTACGTATATTTCAGTACAATACACTTCCCCAGAAAGTTGCACAATTACGTACTTTTAAGCTCGAAGAGATGGGAAGGAAATGTAAGAAAAGTTGCTCAGCCCAGCTGCGCGTTTAGTAAAACTCCACACCACGGTCCTTACCCTCCAATAAAACTAAACCACTACTGCACGGTGCCAAAGCTGTTTGCTCTCTGCGTGTTTACGCCTCTACTTTGGGCATTCCCGTCCTTAATCCCTTAGGGGTGGGGTTAGGGGTATTGCTAGTTTAAATCCGGACGCTAATTTTTTTTGTGTGACCCGGCTGAGGTGCAGCGGTGAATTCCATGCCCCAGTCTTCCATGGATACACGGCGCGTCCGTGCCGCGGAGGTCCCCAGAGGGACCACCCGGTGCCTTGGAGCGCCACCTCGTGACCGTCATGGCAGAGCCACCCAAGGGCCGTTCTCTTCCAAGACTTCAGAGGAATGACTTTTGTCCTAGGTGAAAAATAAGGCTAAATTTTTTTTTTCCCCTACTTGTCTTTTAAAAACATTTCACAATTGGCCTTTTCGTTCAATTTAATGGAATCATACTAAAATTTATCATGGGATAAATAATCCAAAAAGTTTATATTTCATGAAGGAATCCACTAGAATTGTCTAAAAATCAACTATCTCAACTTTTAAAACAGCCACAGTGTAATAACGAAGTTTGATAAAGCAACAAAATACTTTCACTCTCTTGGTGACTTTCTCTCTGCCGTGTATTATAAGTGTCATGTTAGCTGCATCTGTTGAGTTACAGAAATCACCACACTTGTGCCTGACTCCATACATTTATAATCTATAACATCCGTATGGCAGTCAGGAAAGGAAGTCCCCTTGATCCAAACATCACATTGTCTATATATGTCCTTGTGAACTCCGAGGTTGGCATACAATTGAAAGTTAAACATCATTCAGATCGGGTGTCCTTCTTCTAGCAAGCTTGTGTATTTCCTTGAACCAAGATCCTGACAGATAGAATACATGAGGAAATACAAAAGTACAGTATTTATCAAAAGAGGGCCTGAATTGTAAGTCAGGATTATCACATACAATAAAGAACATCATCTACAATGCCAGGCTGAATATTTCCAGATGGGTCTTTTCAGAGTCTTCCTTGCTAAGGGATACATCTTAGAAAAGGGATCCTTGTGGACTTCCACCTTTTCCACCTGTAATTATGCTTGTTTATAATCATCTAACGTCATCCCTGTGTCAATTCCACAAATGATTCTATGAAAATTTTAATATTAGAAGTAATGAGTAAGCAGCTTCTTCCAATGTGGACACTGGGTACAGGGGTAAGCAAAAGCTGCCTGAGCTGCAGGTGGAACCAGCCCAGCCTGGGAAGCCCCTCCAGTGTTTCAGATCTCTACCAAAGTACTTTAGCTCTGCCTAAAAACCTTTGGGCAGCCTGCAGCATAACATTAGGAGCATGTTAATTGGCTCCTAATGTTCTTCCATACTATTGCCCTTAAAGCTTTGGGGGCTATTCCAATAAAATAATAATAATGCTTAATAATAAAAGAGGTATGTTTCATTAGGATCCATCTCTTTACAGAAGGTCCATGAAAAGCTGCATATCAGGAAGAGCATAAATAGAATTGTGGCTGCAGAGCAGTAGTCCCATCTTCAGAACACCTTCTCCCTAAGATATGGACCATTCCAAAAGTGCTTTGAAAAGAGAGACCAGCATCTGCAGGATTATTTTTTTTCCTGGTTTGCTATTTATGAACACCTGTATGTTCAGGCCACTGCTGCCTCAGGAGGCAGCACAAGCTATTGATAGGGCTGGGAATCACACTGGTCACTGAACAGCCTGTGCAAACTTGAACCAATTGCTTTACCTCTCAGTTTCTGTTTCTCTTCCTTCCTTCTGTCCATCTTGTCCATTTGCAGGGAAAGCCCACTGTAGCAGGGGCTGTCTTCCACTGTATTAATACAGCACCTCTCAAAACAACATGCTAAACTTACTTTGTCTGTCTCCCCAGTTAGGGCTTTCATGAGGCCAAGTGAGGCACATAAACCCTGACCCTTTTAACTTCAGTTCATCTCTTTTTCTGAACTGTACTTCAAACATCTGAGAGAGATCTGGCTCCCTTGGATAGGGGACAAGGAGTACATATGCCAGAATTTGTGCTGGGAGCACTTACACTTTGAACCCTGAACTATGTATCTCCAAGCCTTACTTAAATACTTTCTACTAGGAAGAAAGGAACAATGCAAACCCAACTCTTCAAAGCAATATAGACTACTCTGCATTTGTACACATACTTAGGGGAAGCTTTTGAAACTAACAGGCAATAGCACCCCATACCCAATGCTGTATTCTTTCCAGAAAAATACAGCATGTAAATTTCCCAGAAGTCAAGTAGCAGCATGGAGCTGAAGTAATTCAGTGATTCGTTCTTGTACACGGAGTAAAAAACAACAACAAAAAAAGTCCACCATAATCCATAATAAAAGATTTGCACAAGAAAATTCCGTGTATAAGAGGATGAGGATATTTTTTCTTTTTTTTCCTAATTGGAGGGAATGGGAAATTACATAGCAGCTACTGTAACAGATAAGACAGGACATTTATTTCATAGATGTGGTGAGATCACAATCAGTTTTATCTACTCTCCCATCAGTGAGACAATGTGTGAAACCCTGTGGAAGTAATGGTAAATTTGGATAATCTGGGGAAAAAAAGGTGTAAGTCAGTGCCAGACTTTGAAGAGAGACATTGACTCATGCTTGAGGACAGTTACTCTCTGTGGCATTACCTTCCTCCAAAATTTGTCACCTGCTTCATCCAGCTGTCCCTCCCCTTTCACTGCCAGGGTGCCAAAAGAGATGAAGTCTCATGCAAAAGCATTTCCTTAGACCTGTAGTTATCTTAACACAGTAGATGATAAGGCTTGGAAGGCTCAAAACACCTTACTGAGCATTACTACCTACAAATCCATAAGCTTCTCTCCTCCTGTCTCATGAACATTTTTTCATTCAGAAAAATGCTTTAACAGCTAGAAAGAGGGGGGAGAGGAGGGAGTTACTAGGAAGAGTAATGGAGATGTTAGGTTTTTTCCCTCCTGCTTGAATTATAACCACTGAGAGGGAAAGACAATAACATTTATTAAGAGATTGAAAATATCATCATCACTATGATAAGTATAATAGATCATCCATTAGTGATACTCACTCCATCCTAGTAAAAGCATATTTTGCCAAGATGAAGGTTACATCTCAAACAGGTGAATAAAGACTTGATGCATAAAGAGCAGGACAAAACCTTATAACCTTCATTGTACAGGAGACTGGTTACAGCAATCTCTCTTGAAATTAATAAGGGACACCTGTAAAAGCTACAAGAGATATCACACGAAACAAGATTGTGCCTACATCTGGGCACAATCCCTACATCTGGGATTATACTTTAGCAGGTGGGAGAAGAAGACGAGGATACATACAGCTGAAAAGGATCCTTTCTGAAAGTACTGTTTGATAACTCTATTGCCAAAAGAGTTTTAGAAGTGGCGGTGATGTCTCCTTGTGTTCCTGAGGAGATGGGCAGTGGCATTCTGAAATGGTTTTAGGAAGTGGGGGCGTAAGGGAGCCAGAAGGGAAGTATCAAGGGAAAAAGGATTCAATTGCTCTTTGTCCATCCAGTAGCTTTAGAGTAGGATGAAAATTTTAACTCAATTACTCCTCTACTGAAGACTTCAAAACAGTGACTTGTGCTAGCACAAGTTCTGGCTCCTAATCTGCAGCAGATTACTTGCCATTGTATTTTAGCAATGGCAGTTCAGTTACTCTCAACATGAATCTCACAAGAAATACATTGCACTGCTGCTGTTCTAACATGCAATCCTCTTGAACACCCTGGTTTGCACACTCTAAAAATGTCAGGCAACTCAGAGGAAAGTACTGTCGTATGCATTTTAGGCTTATCATAGTTTAAGTCTTAAATCCTGGATAGTCATTAACTGCTCTGGACTGCACAGGACAGCAAACAGAATTCTAGTAACTCAACAGATGAGAGAAAGCTTTTGGGTTGTTTTAGAAGACATGTTCTGATCTCTTGTTTGAAAATGAACATTTTCTCAAAAATGGCTACAGCTGGCTCCAATTTCTTCTTCAGAGCACTTTGGGCACTCAGGCTGAGGTACTTTCTGTTGTACTCATGATCTGTGATCAGCTATCAGTTTGCTTTCCTGGTCTAATCAAGGTCCTGAACATGCAAGGAACAGTGAAGCATGTACATATTTATCAGCAGGACTACTTTTGCCTATAGACTTCTTCAAAGACTATCTCAGCAGGCTTAGAATTGTATAGTGCAGGATCAAGAGAAGAGGCCGTGCCCTCCACTCACAGTCCCTTTATCCTTCAGCACAGCTCAAAACCAGCTGTGGGGAGTAACATGGCTCTAATCCACATGGGCAGTCCTCTCTGCTCTGTGGAACACACCATGGCAGCAGTTCAGAGCCAAAAGCTGATTCAGCTTCACAGAGGACTTAATATTGGGAAATATAATTTTTTTCCAATTCAGAGCCGTGCCTACCTGCCCTCCCTCCCCTCAAAAATATTATTAAAAAGAAAAAAAAGCCCAAAAACCAGCACAAACCAAAAGCACTCACAGAAGCCCCAGGACTTTCAGAGGCTGCAAATTTCAACTGCAGCCTGGCAGAACAGCTGCAGATGTGGCTGAGTTGGCAGGACATCATGTCAAATCATGGTAAGACCTTGTAAGACTCCTGCAACCATTCTTTTGAGCCTTTCCTGAACCAAAACCATTTCATTTTAAACGTTAATAGCAGCAACAAGACTCCAGGAAAATTCCAACTGAAGCTTTTTAATACATTTTTTTCCTGACTCCACAATTCCACAAACAATTAAAGGTTATTTCTCAGGACACCTTCTTGCAGACAGGAAGAAAAAAATATCTGTAATGCAGCCAGCTTCTGCAATTTTCCTCCTTCCCTACCCAGCCAGCCACTGAGAGCTAGAGTGAGATTTGTGTACTGATTTGAAATTCTGCATTCTTCAGGGAGGCCCAGAGTACCAAAGCTGCTCTCAAGATTTTCCCTTTGATTTGCTCTAATATGAAGAGAGCCCAACGCTGTTGAAACTTAGATAGTTTTGTATTGCAGCATCTGTTCAGTTTACTGCAGGGACAGAAACTCTTCCATCAAAAACAGCTGGAAGACTAAGCAGCAGGTCAGAGCATCAATCCCTTTACCAATCCAAGTCCAAGCCAGCTATGTAGTGGGAGCCATGCAGTACAGATTTCCTAAAATCAAAGTGCTTGTTTTAGCTCAAGTGTAAACATGTACTCATCCCCTTGTTTAGCTGCAGTCTTTACTGCACACAATCCACAATTTAAGAGCCCATTGCCATATAAACTGAATCTTAAACAAGAAGCATGTTACTAAAGATGTGGTTGAGTTCAAGCCCTGACTTTATCCAGTAAGCCTGGCCTATTACCAGTAACAACTTTTATCCTAGACAAAACCTGTGTAGACCAAGTAAAGTTCTATTCCAAAGTAGGTACCTACATTAAAATCTAAATGCATGATTCTTTATACTGTAATTAAATGCATTTTAATTCAGTTACTCTGTTCATTTGACACAGCTGAACTGAGATGGGCTTTGATCAGGGAGCCTGCATCTCCCCTGCTGTGACTGTAGCCTTGGCCTCTTCAGCTGTGAAAAAATACTGTAAAACACTCCAGCTGTCACCTGGAGAGATCAGGGGGTATCAGGTGGATGGCAGCAGAAAGTTAAGGCTGTAGTCCTGTAGCATGAGCACTGTGGGGCTCACTTGGTGAGAAATAACCTTCAGAACAGCACCACACCACAATCAAAGGTTCAGAAAGAACACCAGGGTCCTCTAGTAAATCTTTTCCATCTCTAGCCCAGCTCAGGTTAGCTGAGGATTGTGACAAATAAGAAGTTTCAACTGTTTCCCAGTAAACAGAATAGTGCTTCTAAACAAGAAGAGTTAAAAACAGGGAGAAGACTATTTTTCCTCCTTGTCTCTTAAGGAGGAAGGCTAAATCTCACAATAGGATCTTTAAAATACTTGGCTGCAGCATTGTAAAGTTAATATTCTGGTAAAGACAACCAAGAAGATTATTGTATAATTTATATTAAATTAATAATATATAATAATTGTAACAATTTAAAATGGTAATAAATATAAATTATGAAGTAGAATGATATAAAATGTAGAATTATGTTTATTTTATAATTTACATTATTGTATAATTTAGATTTTATCACCTGTGCGGCTCACGTTTTTAGATATTCAATTGCTTAAAATGTTGATGCTGAGTACTATTACAAGCCTCACCTCCAGTGAAAATGAACATGTTTTAGTCTGATAGACAAAAAAAATGAGAAATGAAAGTTAGACCTAAGGATGCAGTTGTGTGCTTAGTGTTTTAATGGGAATACTATAAATAAAATCCAGTTGCCACAGAACTGTGCAGCAATAGGAAAGAGCATGTCTTGTGTAGAATCATGCTGCACTTGTCAACACACCATACAAATCTGATGGAACCAGGGTATCATGATCTTTGTGGTTTAAGAGAAACTTCCAACAGAGGAGATAGCACAGAAAATATCAAAGCTCAAATCTTCATCTCAGACTTTTCTACCGCATCAACCAATGCCTCCCCTTCTTAAAACAAAATAAAACAAAATAGTCTATACATCCATGAGTGTTGATTTCTATAGCTCTAACCTGAGTTTAACAAAACAAAAGGTCAGCAGATCTTCATTCTTACTAGCACATTTTTCCCAAGTCCCAGGACTCTATTTCAGTCTCATTGTGGCTGCAGGGGTAATTGCAGCTGCTGGGAGGGAGCCCGTGGCTCACAGGCCATGTTGACACAGATGCCAGCCCCGTTTCCCAAGCCTGCTGTGAAGGAGCCAGCAGAGATCCCTAGGCAGCACACAACGGGAACACCCTCCCCCAGACCCCTCGTACTGCCAGCATGCTGCATCTCAGTGGCAGAGTGTACATCTCCCACGTTTTCCCAGTAATCATGTTTAAAAGGACCAGGAATCAAGGTATCCTGCTTGCCTACTTCATCCTTAAAAGCACACCCTGCTTGGTTACACACTTGCAGAGGCTTTGAAAATACATCATTCTATCAAAATACACAGCAATGATTCCAGAACCACTTGGAAACCCCAATTATAATTTTCTGCTAAATGAGTTCTCCTCCCTAAGGACTCTCCAGAAGAGCCTATGCTGTAGTGCACTAGGCTACCTATGAGATAGCTGAAGCTCAGACTAACTCAATTCCTGACAGGCAGCTGCAGTTTCAGCTGGTGTGAAATGGCAAATAAAAGAGAAGATTATCAAATAGAATTAAATGCAGAGTCCTCAGGAGGCCTTGATATAGAAAGGGTAAAATTCCACTCACCTTAATCCTGCATATTATTTTGTTCAATTGAAAGGCCATGGCTGAATGAATAAAGACAGCAGGATTTAGTCTCATGTGTTCATTGCTTCTTTTTTCAAATTATATGAAATACACAGTGCAGACCCATTATTAGTGTTGCCATTTGTTAGTATTATTATGTCATTAGAGATAGATTGGATTAACACAGGTATAGTAAATTACAGTGAAAGAAGCTTACAGAAGATAACAGCACAGTAAGACTTCATAAAAGCGTGCTCAGAGAGCTGACGAAATCAGAAAAATGCATACTATCACAGAGTGAAAATACAGCAGGCACAAGCTACTGACTGCTTGAAAGCTCCCAGGTAAATTCTCATTGTTCTTCAACTTCAATGATACATCTAAAATAATTTGGAATTAATTTCATTCAGATACAGTAGAATTATAGACAAGCAAAATCAATACTTGTGTCACCAATTTCCAAATGAAAGAATCCTTGGACACCAAAAAGGCCAGATGTATGTAGATATATCTATATGATCAAGACTGCAGATAGTACATGTAAAATCTTCTTGATGTTCAGAACCTGCATGAAACACAGCATCCCAAGTTTCTCTTTGGTTACCTAGAAATAGATAACTTCATCTCCATGTTTTTATGGACACTGAACATGGCAGTACCTACCTTCTACAGCTCTTCCCATCTGCTTTGTCTTCAGCTAGTGCTTAATCAGGGCATTAAATTCTTGAACAGCCTCTCAATTTTCATCTGCTTTCTACCTCTGCAAGTCCAACCCCACAACTCAGAATAATGTAGAGCTTTCTGCTGGCTTTCTTTGACCTTCAATTGCACACTCAAGTTTGTGTCAGGGGTGTGCAAACCCTGCCAGATCTAAATAGCAAGATGAACAACTCTGCAGAGTGTGAGACACCAGTGCCAGCCCTGTGGGAGGCTTGCACTGCATGTCCCAGTTCAACCTGAACACAAGTGAGGTGTCGTAGAGCCCACATCTCTCTGCAGGGCAGGATACCATGGGCAGTTGGGGAATGACTGAAAGTGCTGCCATCTGTGCCACTCAGAGTCACCTGTGCCTCACTTGGTGCTTCCATGGCTTGCCAGCTATAGCTGATTGGTCTGCACACTCTGTTTTGGGCAGAAAACAAAATAGGAACTCTGTCTTTGGATACAGAAGTTACATAAAAGTCACTCCACATTAGGAACTGAGAGGGTGCTGTGGTGGTGACTTGGTAGTGGGTTTTTTGAGGAATTGCAGAGAAAAGCTAGAGAAATGAAAGTTGTTTTTAACTTGTCCTGAAATCCATTGCTAAAAAGAGTTCTATAACTTCCCAAGAAAAAGCTTAGATAAAAAAATGTAAATATATTTTCCTTGACCAATGAAATGTCTTTCTCTCTATCTTATTGTAAATTCCTAGCTAAAACACAGTCAGACACACAGACACACACAGACAATCTCAACCTAACATAGCTGGAGGGAGAAAGATTTGTTCTGTTTTCTTAATATTAATAATAAAACCTTCTAATTTCTAATCATCAATCAATAAACATAAGTAATTGGGTACAGTTCCAGAATCACTCCTATATCAAACTATAGAAACTCCAGCAAGACTCCAATTTGCAGTTTCAAGAATTATTTGTGATGGGTCCAGTATTGTAAACTCTCTTCTGTATATCGAGACTGATAAATATTCATGAGTTAGGTCTCATAACACAAAAAATTATTGTCCCCCAGTAAAGATAAGGGAAAGATCATACAGAGAGGTTAAATTACTTTCTCACATTCACACAGGAAGTTTGGAAAACCCAGAAACAGAGTTAGAGCCAGGATTTTGGAAGGAATTTCAGGTGTCTCCATTATACATGTAAGAATGGCTTGACACAATGACTGCAAGCTCCGTGCATGTTTGAAATCAGGACTCTCAAGAGGGTCCACAATTAGGCAACCACTGCTACTAATGACCTTGGCAAAACTCAGTCCCTATTCTTGACTGCTGCTCCACAGTCTTCAGTACTGCAAAGTGCAGTGTGCTCTCCTACCAAAATACAGTGGGAGCTAATTAAAGGCTGTAACTTATCCCTAGCCACCCAAAAATTAAAGCCCCACATTAGTTAAGCACTGATTTCTTTTCTACTCTGTTCAACAGAGCTTAAATTCATTATTTTTACACTAGAAATTTGGGATAAGTCCTGGGTATTGCAGAACAGTTATGCTCCAAGAAATCCTTTCACTCAGAAATAGATGATTACAACAGCTTCTATAAATATAAATTGTTTTACAGCCAAAGACAGACATCTAGTTTTCACTGAAATTAAGCCAGCAAATCTCTTCTGCCAGTACTATAACAATAATCATGCTGATAGTGTTATTTCAGTTTACCAAAAGCCAGAATTCAATATGCTACAAATTAGATCAAGCACCAAAAGATAAGCAATGTGAAAGGAAATGAATCCTAATAAAAAAATTTAAATGTTTACATTTGTTTGCTGGGTTCAGATACAAACCCAACATAAACAAGCAATCTCACATTGAACTATAGCTTTATTTTCCCCCTGTTGCCATTCCTCCCCCCCCTTTTTTTTTTTTTTTTTTTTAATTTAAAAGCAGATGATGCAGACAAAGATATTATGAGAGAGCATATTTCAGTTGTAAGCTTTTAGGACAAGGGAAGGAAAACAGGGCTCAGACCAATTAAAAGCTTTAGAGAAGAAAGGCAAATCAATTAAAAATGCCAGAGGGCAGACATTGCTTAGAAAGAGAAGAGACTTTGACAAATTTGAAATAACTCTTCTCCACAGTCCATAGTGGCAGATGAAAATAAGCTGCCCTCATACTCACAAATATTCATGGGAGAATAAGGCATCTGGTACCTCATGGACAATACAGAGCTGTTCTTCCACATGCTGAATAAACAAGCCACAGGAATGAGTTAGTGTTTGGTGGGTACTTTGGGGAAGAAAAGCAACATATAAAATGTGAGGTGTTATTTTTAAGATACACAAGCAGCCAGCCTTCCAACTCAGCTGCTGAATTATTAGGCTTATTGATCTGCTACTGCATTATTTTTTATACCACAAAAAACCCGTTCGTTCTCAATAGAACACAGACACTGAAAAGACAATAGTCATAAAAAGATTTGCAATTTGGAACTTCAAAGAAATCATACTCCAATTTTGGCAGCTTACTAGGAATAAGAACCCAAACTGCCATTGCTGAATGTATCCTTTGACTGTAACTATAATTTAAAAGCATTGTGCGATGTAATTTCTTCTTTTTTTTTCACACAGTGATTCCAGGCCAATTATTTATCCCCCCTCCCCCATAAGAATAGTGTTTTGAAGTCAGCCAATGAAACATGTTTTATTTAAGGACTATATTCCTAGAGCAATGGAATGGATTCTTTGGAGACCTAAAGGTTGCAGAGCACTTCATTAGTTCCACATAATGAAAGAATGGTGCAATTGAAGGAGGTCTCTAAGGGAGAATGGTGTGAAAATTAGAGACTCGTCTGCTCACTTGCAAAAAAAAAAAAAAAAGGAAAAAAAAAAGAAAAGAAAGAAGAAAAACAGAAAGGAGAAAAATTGTGAAAAAAGAAAAAAGGAGGAAAAAGAGGGGAAAAAAGGAGAAAAATGAGAAAAGGAAAAAAATTTGTGGATTTTCTAAATAAAGCACACTGTCTCCATTCAGCCCATGGAGAAAGGGTGCCTACTCAATCCTCTTACCGTTGACAATATAATAAAACCAGAGGAACTTTTTTGAAGTAGATCTGCACATTCCACATTTGGATTGAGGGGCAATGGACTGTTTAAATTGCTATTTACATTTCCAGCTGTTTTACCAGTGATTTGCCCAACTTAATAGCTCTTTAAGCTTTTAAACAAGAAAATAGCTATTCTCACGACTCAAAGAAGAAACCATGGTTATTTCAGTCTGCCTCTATTGTAAAAGGCTTAGACCCCTCTCTCTTTATAGATGCCCTTCCCTTTATAGTACTTCCCTTTTCCATCTCCTCCTTCTTTCTAAATCTTCTTCCATCTTTTTAGCTCACTTTTTTACATTATATACTTTTAGCACCATAATGTATCTTTGCTGATACTGCTGATTCAAGGAAAGTGTTTGCAAGTAGTCACCAAGGTTCCCAAGAGAGACTTAAGTTAGCTAGAAAATTCGATTTGCATGTATAATCTTCTGCTAGTTATTGGGAAGTTAGTCCATGTTAAACAAATGCTCTACAGCTATTGAAAAATGGATATTTATTTATCCACTTTCCTCTGGGGATATATTAAAAAAACCTAGATGTGTGTACAGACATAATGTAAACTGTATTTTCTGCTTATTTTTCAGGCAAAGTGGAAGAAGAGGGCAAAGGGGCAGTCTACAGATAAGAGTGAGACTAAGATGAAAGGTTAAAATGGGAAGGAGGTTATTTCACAGTGGCTCTATAAAAAACTGCAATTATTTTGTTGTAATTTGAACCTATTAGCTTGTTTATGTTGGTGCTAATAAACTGTAAAATCACGAAGAAGAAATTCGAAAACAAAACCCACCTCCTGCTTTTCTCCTGATCAAAGCTTCAATGTTTTCCTTTTATTAACTCTAAATGTCCCCTGTGTTTACAGATGGTTGCAACACTAATCAGACAGGGGAGCAAACAACCAAATCTAAACCTTGCAGGAAGTCATAGCAGCAGCTCTGATGAAAATTTTTGAAATGAATACGGTTCAGTAAAGAAAATTTTAGTAGTGGTCGGAAAAATATAAGTTCTTTTTTAGATTGTATCCTAACTCAAATATTTTTAGAGAAATGAATTGCAACCGGCGTAACACCGGACATCTGTGATTTTCTTTTAAAGGTAGCACTTCATATTTAACTGTCATATATCCTAAACTAAACATATTCTAAACTAAAATTCCCATTTTTTTTTTAAGTGAGGTTTGTAGAAGTTAGTTTATGATCCCCAGACCAGGCATATTGGCTGCTGCTGAGCAAACGTTTGTCCCGGTGTCACACACTGGCACTGACAGCATAGCAGTGTCACTAGGCAAGACAGGACCAAGAATCAATGTGTATTTGAATTACTGTGGTTATAAGAAAATTGTAACTGGATCATCTGTTCCCTTCAAAAAGGAAGGGAGAAAACCTGCACACCTGAGTCACTGAAAGGTGACAAAGTTCTAGAGGAAGCAGGTTTAAGGGTAAATCAAGTGCTATCTACAAAGGAAAAAAAATTATCAAACAGCACAAAACCCAAGGTCCTGAAGGAGCCACAAAAAACTGGAAAAACATCCAAAAATTTTAAGAACAATTAGACTTTATGAATTTTTTTAGTGAAAAGAAATTCCATTGTCTTTTGGTACTCTGCGGGAGGGTTGAAAACAAGCAGTATTTAGCAGAATTTTTTCTGGAAAACTCTTTACTTAGATTTTGAAAATTCTGAGGCAGCTCTGCTATTAACACTAAAAAGAAAACCAATATACATGGGGAGGGAGCAATGGGACAGAGGGGGAGAAGATTTTGTAAACATCTAATGTGACAAATTCAGCTCTGTTTTAGTACTGCTGAAAAACCAGCACTCTGCCTAAATATATGTTATAAGAACAGATGAAAATACTGAAAGAATGGTTTGAAAGGAAGTGCCTCAGAGCAGACATTCATCTCATGGCACTCAGTTCTAAGAAACTTGATGCTTTCCCACCCTACACAAGACAGATTTTTGGTTATACATAAAATATCTCCTGTTTCTACTATATTTCTGTTATCGTTATGCAGCAGTAAGAAAGGAAGACTGCAAATCAGATCTTGTTCTGTGCCAAGGAGCTGCCTTAGGAATTCAGGTACACTAGATATATTCCCCTAGCCTTGGTTTCAACAGCTAAAAAAAGCATTAAAATCCATCTTTATTGAAGTTCCTAACAAAAGAAGAGGAAAAAAGCTACTGTGTAGAACGTGGAAAGAATTAGCTTATGGGCCAATCTATTAACAGCCAACAAACCTGTGCAGTAGAGTAGCCACAGGAAGTCACACTGAGTAAAAAATTGTTTGAAAGTAAAATTTTCCAGCACTGGGCAAGATTAAGAGAGACGAACTCCTGTGAGCAGCTCCACCAAGACCAACAGTTTACAGTAATGAAAGAATCAGGACCCCTTTTTGAGCTGCAGGAGCCCTGTATTAGAGAATTCATTTGTATTAAAACACTACTTTGTCTCAAAGATGGAAGTTTTACTGCCAAAGGAGCCATTGTAAAAGGTCAATGACTCAACCTGAGCACTCTGCAGTGTGTGAAGAGTTTTACATTTTATGCAGCATTCAGCTGCCACAGCCACCAGACCTCAGTAGTATCTCCTGACAAATCTCATTAGGCTTCTTCCTGCTCTATAAAATCACTGGAAGTTAGGAAAGAAGGATCCTCTCTATGTTGTGTTACCTGATAGGTTTTATATTTATGTATTTACTAACATAAGAAAGATTGAACCCAGCAATTACTATTTCTTTAAGAGTCTGCATAATACAGACAATTCTTAATGTCCACAAAGTAAAGATTAATCTGACAGGATCAGGTTATAAATGTAGATCAACACACAGCTTAGATGCCTGAAAACCACAGCAACTCTGGAAACAAGCTCAGAACTGGCAGGTTACTTTCACCTCTGATCTCCTCTTCCAATTCACAATGGGTGCTATATCCTTCTCCCAGCAAGGCTGCAGACAGCCTGCAAGGGTGTTAATACTCAGGTGTGGTTGGTGTCACTGACCTTCACAGGCTCCTCCAGCCTCTCCCTCGTGTGTCTGGGCTTGCACACCTGCAGTCCTGGCAGAGGGCCTGAAGGTGATGGGATGGGGGTGGCTGCACCTGCACAGGCTGGGCAAATGCAGCAGCAGAGTTGAAGGCTATAGAAACGACTGTTTATTTAATGTAGATACTCCCTCCTTGGAACTTCTTGGTATTGTTTTCCCCAAATTAGCACAGAAAGGCATTTACAACTCCAGAAATGGTGTTGCAAGAAGCAGAGTTTAGAAACAAAGGAGTCACTCGTCTTCATTGCAGTTTGTTCCATTTCCAAAGCCTCTCAGGTGCTGGGAGAGCATTTAGAGACAGTGAGATAGACCAAGCTAGCCATGCTCTCATTCTGCAGGAAATGCTCTGAAGTCTGAGCAAACTGCTTTCCCCAGTATTCCAGGGAGGAGTCTCAGTGTAATCCTGAGCCACTGCAAGGTTCACCAGGGAGGAGTCAGTTTCTAGGCATGGCCAATTTCCAGTGTTTCAGAGGAACTAAGCAAACACTAACCCAGAGTACATCTGGCTAATTGTATAGTGAGAGAAAAAAAAAATCTTTCTTGACCCCAGTGGTTACCCAGCTAAACCCCTGAAGACCAGGCTTTTATTACAACCATTATCTTTATGCAAATCATGATCATGCTGAGGACTTATTCTGCCTGTTACATATGAAGGAAAGAGATGAATGAATGATACATTCTGGATGGATTCCTTGGCCAGAAGGGACCATTCATGCCAAAGCCAGATTGAAGGAATATCTTTTAGAAAGATATCCAAACTGCCTTCTAAAGGCTCAAAGTGGTGTCAATCATGCTGCCCCCTTCATCTATTGTCATGTTTAGTTGCCCTCACTACTAGGACACTCTCTAAAATCAATGTAAAATTTATCTAGCATGAGCTTTTCCCCATCAGATCAGTTTCTTCAAACCTGAAAAGCACTGATAAACCACTTGGTTGCATAGCTCTGTTCACATGCCTACTGATGGCAGTTTTATAAAGAGCTCTGCTAGCCCTGAATACTCAGTTTCAGGCTTCAGTAGGATTCATAAGGTGTCAGGGAAATTCTCTCTTAGATGCCAAGAGTTCTGCAAGGCGATTAGGCAAAAACTTGTTTTCTAATATTTTTTTTTTCTTTTTCTTGGATGGACAAACCAGACAGCCATAAGAGAAGCAAAGAAGCAAAATGAAAACTGAGTCTGGTCTACAAGCTATGGCACAGAGCATGGCTGCAAGACAAACTCTTTTATCCTTACTCACACCTCTGTCCCTTCCAGTAATACTTACTGACCACACACAAACACATTGTGTGATCTCAACCTACCAAAATGAAGCCTAGGAAAAAGCATAAGCAGGGAAAAAAAAGACAATTAGTGAAACAGTAAGTGGGATCTGAGACAACAGAATGTCCCATGCAGCTATTGCTACAAACTCAGTGATGGCTCAGAGCTGCGAGCACTAGAAAGGCACAAACCATTACTCTAATTGTAGTGGGTAAAACATGGGTTCTTGCCAGCTGGAGATATTGCAACCAAACATAGCAGAGGCCATCTTAGTCTGTGTCTCCCTGTTACAGAAACATCCAAGGCAACAGAGAAGAGCAGTCACACACTGGCATTATGTAAAAACAGCTCCTCAGCATCTCTGGGATGTGCTCAATCAATAGCTGGAAAATACTGCTTGGTTGAGCATTGAGTAGTAGCAGGTGCACCTACTAAGCAGCTATTAAAATGCCTGTTCCCCCAATCAATTCCTTATAGATACTCCTTGGGCTATGGAGTTTTCAGAAGCTCTGTCACTTAAGGCTTCTCTTCTCTGGCTCTGTTGCCACCAGCACAGTAGTCACACGAGCACATGTACCTGTGGTGGATAATCACTGTGCTTTTTGCAGCACAGCCTTCACCTCTGCTGGCTGACAAATGCCTGAATGCAGCTTCCTGGTTGTGCCTGGTCCCCTTCTGTGCTCATTTCTCTCTGCTCTTCCCTTGCTTCAGATTGAACAGGTATAGTTTGTGCTGTTTGCTCAGTCAGCCCACACCTGCTGCCCTGCCAGCTGCACTTCTTTTTAGCTGTGAGTAACAGCCTGGGACCTGGGAGCCAAGATCTGATTGAAAACTCTTTCTAGTCCCGCTTCCTTGCTGGTGTCTGACTCATGTGTTGAAGCCAGTCAAAGTATAAGACATACGAGCTGAAAAATCTGCAAAAATGTTTTAGTCCCTTAGGCCAAAAGAACAGTAAAATTTATTTGTGTTCCTTGACATTAGCTCACTCCACAGTGCTGCTAAAAGTCCTATTCTGAGAGTCCAAAATATGAGCATATGTTGAAGTTATCTGCTCAAATTCTTTTTAGAAGGCTCAGAGGTGGGAAGCATTTGCTGAACAAAGATGCCAGGCAAAGGGAAGTTTTCAAACCCTTATTGTGGATCACACTGCATAGTATCATTCAGCAGGTTTTTTTGGACTTTCTCTTTTACAGAATGAACTTCAGTCACTGGAGATACACAAAACCTGCCCTCAAATGCTCTCTGGCTTTATACACCTCATGCCTGTGTGATAAAGTCTGTCACAATTTGATTCCCAGACTGTCAGTTCTGGCCATTTGTAAATAGCTAAAAATGATCAAAAAATACAAAAAGATGCAAAAATGCTCGAGATTAGAGCCCTGGAATGTTGCATTACATGAATACAAATATAGTTAGGAATCTGTTCCTTTGCAGGGACAAATCCTAAATTTCTTGCATTCAAAGAACCTCAGAAGGCAAATTTACATAACCAAACTCTTCCACTGGTGGTGGAAGGGGAAGTAGCACAAGATGGGAGGTGTATGTGCAGCCTTGTGAGGCTGAGAGCCAAAACGGATGTCAGAGCTGGCACAGCATCTTTATGGAGATGCTGGATGCATCTGGATACATGAGTGCTGTGCTTCCGTGGAGAAATTGGCAAAAAAGTTTGTTCTCTGCCAGAATGTCTCTTAGCAGAGTCACCAAAGCCTGTTTCCAAGGCAGAACAGTTTCTCTGGGGCTTGATATTATAATTTTGGCAGGCAGTCCTTCATGCTGCTTGAGCAGAGGCTGGTGTATGTATATGGTATATATGGCACCAAGAGTAAATTTCTCCTCACTGCTTTGCCTTCTGGTTGGAAGTTAACACCATTGCTCAGCAAAGGGCAACATTAAACTGTAGTTCCCTTATTTAAAACAATAACAAATGTCTCCTGCATAGAAAACTAATAGGCCCTGTCCCCAGATGGTGTAAATTAGCATGGCACCGCTAATGTCTGATTTATAACAACTGAAGATCCAATATACCACATGATTAAATGTGCACTTTACTAGCCTGGAAATGTCTTGAGGGCCATGTAATTGTGTGGTAATGAACTAAACTTTTAATTAAGTTCTCATTTTGAATTAGAATCAATAAGTCAATAAATAGCCTTCACTTGATTTAGATGATAAATATGCACAGCTGAGACTACACTCCATGTCCTCCCTAGTTTTCAGGGTCTCTTTTCTCCTCCATATGTCAGAATCTAATGAAGGAGCTCTGAAGTATGGTCCTAATATATTATTGTCACACATGGTGATAATACTGGTAGAGTTAGGAGACTGCCAGGTTTCTATTATAAATCCTGTTCCCAAGGTTTTATAGCATGTGTGTTTCAAACTGCAGTCAGCAAAGTTGTTTTTACAAGGAGCTGTCAGCCCCAGTGTGAATTTTTGTCAAAATAAAATTAAAAATGGATTTGATAGATTCAATCTGTCAATTTTTCAGGATTTCTGAAGCTATTTTTTGCTAACCTCTGGCATAACATGCCTTGGTTAGCAAGGATTTGAAAAATGCAGTTTCATAGCAAGATTTTCAACAAGACCAATTGCTGATTTTTGTTGGAAGAAGAAAAAGGGCAAATAGGTTTGTGTGGTGGCAATGACTCTTCTATTTTAAGACTAGACAAGACCTTTCTGACCATCTAGTCTGACCCTTTGAATAGCTAGGTGACGGAATTTCATCCAGTAATTAACACATCTGTCCCAGTAACTTGCAGGTTGAATTCCAGCAGTTCTTCAGAAAGTTATTACCTCTCCTTGTAGGAAATGTTGCAGACAAACGATAATCCAGCATTTGAAATGGCAGAGCTGAAGTTATCACTTTAGGCTTGTACTCTTCACTCTGATTCTGACTCACTGTGTGGTCTTAGGAAAGTAACTTCGTTTTTCTGATTTCTCCATTTTTCCATCTTCTGCAATGAGGAAAATAGTATTTAAAAGCCTCAGAGAGGAGGTGGTGAGATGTAATAAATTGCTTGAGGAATGCTTTGAACTCTTCAGATAAAAGATGCTATTCTGTAAAAGTGGAGAAGGACACTAGCATGTATTCAAATTTCAAAACTGATTACTTTTCAGAATGTGTTGTTCCTCTCCATTTATGTCAAGCCAACAGCTGCTGCTGAAAAAAACAGGTTAGGTGAAGAACTGAATCTCACAGTCCATTTTAGAAAGAAATGGTGTAGAAATTGGTATGGATACTCTCACTCCACTTGTAATATCTTTCTCTACTAGAAAGGGTGGTTTTCATTATGACCATATTTTGTCTTAATTTCCACTGTATAGAGAGTCTTTCAGTGGGACTCTCTCAGGGTTACAATAACTGTCCCTATCTTGACTGTTTAAATATCTGGTAGCAAATTTGGTTCTGGAGAGCAACTGAAATTATTGGGGCAATTTGCACTTTGGAGCAATTTGTACTTTGGACTCTCACCATGGTTGGACATTCAAAAAATAGAGGGTTTAATCTTCAAGAGCCTAATAATAAGGCTTGGCACTGGCATAAAGAATAACTCAGACCATTATACCTTAAAAAATATCCAGCTTCATTCAACTGGAATATCCAGGACCTTTTTCAGAGTGCCTTTTACAATTAAGTTCCAGTAATAATCTTTACTATTTAGGGTTGATATTTACCCTGATAAACACATCTGCTTTAAAAAGTGTCCCTTGGCACTTGGGCTAGTCATGCAGAGTGACCTGCATACACACACTGGGAGTTGTGCTGCTCTAAACTGGTTCCTCAATCTCCCCAAGAGGTTATGTATTATTTTATCACAGCTTTCTAATGCAAAGATTCCAAAAAAACAAGGGAGAAGGAGGGCAGTGAGGAGGGTAAGGTCCACAGTCCCTGGTACTGCAAGGTGCTCAGCCAAGTAAAATTACTTCTCTGAAGGACCATCACAATGAAAACCCCAGGGACATGTGCTGGAGACATCAGCTCCTGACCCTTCACCATTCACTGTGCGAGAGAAAACAATGCAGCATGGTGGCTCCAGGACCAGGATCTCAGTGGAGAACATGAAAGAGATGAGGATTGCACTGGAGCAATCATTGCTGCAGTGTGGTCTAAGGTGGCTACATACAGTGACTTTCTTGCAAGACACAAGATGTAGGGGGAAGACTCCCAAAATAATGATAAAATTTCAGATCTATGGGAAGGATAAGTTTGGATTAATGGAACTATGTAGCTGGTCTTGTTTTCCAAAGCCAAGTCTTTTAGAAATACAATTTCTGTGTTAAGAATTTGTGTTCTTTGCCTCTGTGTTTTTTCCACCCCAATTGAATTAGAAGTTCAACACCCGATGAGGGTTCTCAAAGCCTTGTTAGGCTCAAGAGAAATTTCTGTGATGGTTTGGGAGGTTTCAGGTTCTGAATCCTGGCCACAGAGAAGAATGAATGTTTGTATGAAACTCAGCAGGACAGTTTCTGGTTGGCCTTGTTAGCTTCAACTACACAAAAATAAAAGATAATATGGTTTTGCTCCCACACAGTTTCAATGTTTTTAGCAGTCTAACTGGGGACCAAAAAACAGTGGGGATCAAAGAAGAGTTGGGAAACAACTTCTAAAGAGTCCACATTAGCAAGTAAAAGTTCTCAAGCTGGGTATAGTTTAGATTCAGGACAAGATAAACAAAAGATTAAACAACCTACACGCTGTGATTTCAGTAACCACTTAGATACAGTATACTAAATTAATTCCTCATTTATGGTATTACAGTGCACCAAGTTGTGAATTTAGCGTGCTGACGCTGTTCAGTGAGAGATGCAGAAATGTACAAATAAGCATCACAAAACACTTAAAATGTAGTTTCACAGAATGCTTTCCTTTCCCTTTGGACATCAGTGGTGACCAGAAGTAGCTGGAGCAGAGCTGGTCAGTAAAGGATACAAGTATAAAAATACTGAGGAAGAGGAATCACAAGCCATTCCTCTAAGTGAACAACACGGTTTTGTCATGACTGTGTTTGAGTATACTCAGTCCAGATTAGTTCTGAGTGTAAAAAATAACCAGAAGCATGTTCCTCTGTGAGTTGAAGCTCACTTTCATCACAGATAAAGAGTATAAATTGCCATGTAATACTTACTCATTGCTGGCTCACTATTGAGCCAACATTATTTCCCCTTTGTCTCTAGAGCTGAAGAGTTTGTGAACAAGGTGATTCAGACTTTGCTGTTGAGATAGGACGCTGACAAGCAGAAACCATATAATGGCTGGCTGCCACCTATTGATAGGATTTATTTCATTTCCTTAATGGGTTCAGGCTTGTGGGTATATGTCCCAAAAAGCTTTGGACTAATGCTAGCTGCCCTTCAATGAGGAATTGGTCCTTTTTCTCATTTACTCGTGTGCAGCAGCAGACAGCCAGAAGTGGGAATCTTCAGGCAGATGTATGGGACTAGACACAAAGAAACCCAGGAATATAACTGGACATATAACAAAATATGGTAGCACAGACAAAATTAACTTGATTCTCGACTGTATTTTTTCCACTGTCACAGTGCTACTAATCTCAACAGAATTAAAAGCTCTCAACAGAATTAGGAGCATTTTGTCAATGATGTGTGGCACAGATCTCTGAATATGGATAGTCAGCTTTTCACCAGTGTAAACCACCCATGTAGATCAGCCCACCATGAACAGCTCGGGTGTTTACAGGGGTTAGCCTATCATGCAGATTAAGTCTGAGTTGGAGCAGCCAAGTGTTTTGATCCTCTGGCAGTGTGCAGGGCAGATGGAATATTAATCTTCTGAAATATCACACCATGCAATTTATAATAATCAGGGGAGTGATGAGAAAAACCCAGGACAATATTATGGAAAATGGGCCATTTTAATAATCTGGCTTCGGCAGACTCACAGAAAGAGGCAAGAGATTCCAGACATATTTGAAGACTTTGAAGGCACCAAGGAAATAATCCATTTAATTCAATAAAAGTCCAGTCTGGAATTGCCTCATTTGCAACTTGCTTGACATTTGCTGAAATTTTTGGTGCCAGTAAAATAAAATTGCTCTCTCAGTATAATTAACTCACTAACACATTATTGAATGAGACATTCAGTGTGTGTCTAAACTTTTTGTCTCAAAACCAAGAACATGAAATATTTTAACCTAAATGGGACATGAGAATTGACTAGTGACATTTGAATGCAGGGACTGGTCCGGACTCAGCCTCTCAAGAGACTCTACCATGGGCTCCTACTGTACTTTGAGCCATTTCAAAAGCACACAAAAAATGTTCTGGTTTTGGCTGGGATAGACATAATTTTCTTCTTTGTTGCTGGTACAGTGCTGTGTTTTGAGTTTAAGATGAGAATAATGTTGATAACACACTGATATTTTAGTTGTTGCTGAGCAGGGTTTACACTAAGTCTCGGATTTTTCAGCTTCTCCTGTTGCCTTGCCAAGCAAGCGAGGCTGGGGTTGCACAAAAAGCTGGGAGGGGACACAGCCAGGACAGCTGACCCCAACAGGCCAAAGGAATATTCTATTCCATATGACCTCAAGCTGAACAATATAACTGGGGAAGTTAGCTGGAAAGTGGGAACCTCCTGTTCAGGGATTGGCTGGGCATTGGTCAGCAGGTAGTGAGCAATTACCCTGTGCATCATGGTTTTGCATATTCTTTTCATTATTATTTTCTCTTCTCTTTCTGTCCTGTTAACCTGTCTTTATGGCAGCCCATGACTTTACCTTTTTCCTGACTCTTTCCTCCATCCCAGTGTGGGGAGAAAGAGGGAGCAGCTGCTTGGTGTTTAGCTGCCTGCTGGTATAAACCACAACAAAAAAACCTTCAATTCACAGAGGGTTTTGTTGGTTTTGTTTGTTTGTTTGTTTGTTTTTATTTTCAGATGGAAAATTATGGACACATTGTGACACCTCTGTCCATAATGGAAGCGTTTTAGCTACATTATAAATCACACCAGCACAGAAGCAGATGGCCTGTGGGTGCATGTCACTGAGCACACACTGCAGCTCCCTATGCAGTGGCTGGCTGCAGGGCTGAGCCATAACCCAGTACTAAACCATCAAACCACTATTTATGACCTTATTTGTCTCCCCAGACCAATGGGGATAACCCAGCCTCATGCTGGGGCTGATGGAATGCATCCTCTGACTGGACGCTGAAAGGCAGTGACACATGTCTTGTTTCACAGTCACTGCCTGCCAAAAACTCACAGACAGTAGGAAAGGTCCACAGGCAATAAACCTCAAGAACTTAGTTAGCATCCAACACAAGCACAAAGCCAAGTGGGCACCCCCTCTCACCTGCTCAGGGAACAGAGGCTGTCGGTGCACTGCACCTTGTCCATGAGCTGCATCCTGATACAGCCACATAGGGCTGTACAAAACAGGGACTACACAGAAGAACTGGACTGCTTTTGCATGACGTAATGCTCTTGCATTTGTTTCCCAGGCCATTGGCTTGCAAATCGGTCTCTTACTTCATCAGTGAAATTGAAAGCCAAATCAAGATTAGTAAAGAAATTATTGAACCTGGAAAGTGTAGCATCAGGGCTATTTGGCATTTCAGGTAAAAGGAATATATTGAATACAGATTAAAGAATAATTGGTTATTCTTTAGACAAGGAATGATATTATTTTATTTGCCTAAAAGTGAAGTGGTCCTGACAGAGGATGGATGGATTCACTTTTACTTAGAAACACCATCCAATTCTTGAAATGTCAACAGAAAATAATTCAGGAACTACAAATGTGGTCTAATGTCAAACAAAAGATGCAATTTCAAATCATGAAACAACAGATTTCAGTGGCATGACACATCCTTCAACTGGTCTGCAGATTGTGCCACACAGCTACAAACAAACTTTGTGGGTGGTAACACAAAGGAGGCATAGAGACGCGCTGGATATATTACAGTATTATGGCACAATTCTGTTTATTAAGACAATCTTTCATTCTCTGCTTTAAAATGTCTACAGTTATTTCCCCTCTTCCATTCTCCTCCTGTTCAGTTGTACAAATGGATTATTTGCACAAGTCTAACGCAGGCCAGGAAGGCTGAATCTCAGCTCTTTCCTGGGGAGGAACTCAGGACACTGCCTGGCTGCAGTACTTGGCCTTCATGATTTTGGTCTTTGTGGCCAGGCTTTGGTAGTGGAGGGGGGCTATAGGGTGGCTTCTGTGAGGAGCTCCCAGAAGCCTCCCCCACATCCAGCAGAGGCAATGCCAGCTAGCTCCAGGACAGACCTGCCTCTGGCCAAGGCTGAGCCCAGCAGGGATGGTGGCAATGCCTTAGGGATAATGGATTTAAGAACAAAAGAAAAGTCCTTGCACGGCTGTAATTGGGTGCAGAGAAGAGTGGGGTGAGAACGTGTGGGAGGAACAGCACTGAAAACACCCAGGGCAGAGCAGGAGGAGATGAAGGAGCTGCTCCAGGATCCAGAGCTGAGATCCCCATGAAATTCCGTGGTGCATCCCATGGAGAAGCAGCTGAGCCCCTGCAGCCCTGGAGGGCTTGTGGGTGCAGAGATGCACCTGCAGCCCCTGGGGGAGCCCACACCAGAGCAGGGGAATGCCTGAAGGAGGCTGTGACTCAGAGGGAAGCCTGTGCTGGGGCATGGTCCTGGCAGAATCTGTGGAGAGAGGAGCCCAGGCTGGAAAATTTGCTGGCAGGTCTTGTAACCCTGTGGGGGACTCACACCAGAGTGGGGAAAGAGTGTGAGGAGCCCTTCCCCTGAGGAGTAAGGAGCAGCAGAAACAATGTGAGATGAACTTCCCATTCCTGATTTCCCTGCACTACTGCAGGGAAGGAGGTAGAGAATTTGTGAATACAATTAAGCCCAGGAAGAAGGGAAGGGTGGAGGAAGGGGTTTTAAGATTTGTTTTTATTTCTCATTATGCTGCTCTGATTTGATTGGTGATAAATTCAATTAATTTCTGTTTTGCCCCATGACAGCAACTAGTGAGTGATGTCTCCCTGTCCTTATCTCAATCCGGAAGCCTTTAGCTATATTTTCTTTCCTCTGCCCATTTGAGTGAGGAGTTGATAGAGCAGCTTTGGTGGCCACCTGGGTCAACCCAGCACACCTCCCTACTGAGATCCTGCAAGGCTCCTGGGAAGTGCCCAGAACAGAGGAGGGCTATCCACCAGCATATCCCACTCCTACTGGCTTCTAGCTGCTTCCCTGCAAAGAAAATAGAGGGTTTACTGGGTGCTTACCAAGGGTTTCTATCCCTGCGAATGCTTCTGTCAATGGAAGGAGGCTGGCAAAGAGCTCCAGCACTACTGTCTTGTTAGCAGGAGAAAAAGTCCATCCTACAGGAGCAAGAAATTGCAGCCTACTTACAGAAATTGCAGCCCCTTAAATGTGTTCTTCCACATACAAGATCAGTAATAATTTTCTTTGCTTTTTCTGTCTTTTTCCTTCTTACATACTCCCAGGTACTATTTGTAATTTCAACTTGTATCCTAAAGCATTCCATAGAGGGATCACTCACTACTTTTCAGGATACATTCATTAAAGTCACAAATATTGAGATTTTTCTCTCTTTTGGAATATTTTTGCAGTCACACATAGCTCACATAAGGTTTAAACAGTTGTTTTTTGTCATGATTCTCACAGAAGAATGAAAATTTAAAAGCAGAGTAATAGAAAAATGGTGATTGTAGATTGATATTGACCTGCTGTGGGCTGAGTAATTGCTCAGTAATCAAAGCTCCAAAGGCTATTTTATACTCTTCAGTACTTCTCTAGGGTTAGGATTAGGGTTAGGGTTAGGGTTATGCCTGGGGTTAGGCTTCACCAAACCACAAATCCCAGAGCTCCAGGGACAATCGCAATGCAAAATACTTGCCAATGGGAGTGCGACACTGCCCCAAACTTGCTCCTTCTTTGTCTTTGTCATTGGTGCTAGCCTCAGCCCAATGCAGTTTCTTTGGCTCCGCCTAGAGTTAGGTTTAGTTTTAGGGTTAGGGTTCTGCCTCGGGTTAGGCTTCACAAACCCAAAAATCCCAGAGATACAGTGACACTGACAATGTGAAAAACATGCCAAGAGGAGCGTGACACTGCCCCAACCTTGCTCCTTCTTTGTCTTTGTGCTTTTCATCCGCCTCAACCCAAAGCTTTTCCTAAATCTCAGCCTAGGGTTAGGATTAAGGTTACTAATCTGGTACAGCATTGCTTCCTGCCCAACACTGATGCAGAGATGATAATTATTTGAAAGGCTGCTTTCTAGCTCTCCAGACAAGAGGTGATGGTTAAAAACAGTGCATCTCAAACACCATGCTTGTCTTAGAAAGGGAGTAAAGTAATTATCAAAATACAATCAAATCTGGATTGATTCAGGATTATTTTTTGGTTATACATGCCAGAGAATTGCTGGGTTCTAAGCACTATTGAATATAAATTGGCTATCCTAAGAAAAGGCAAGGAGAAAAAAGAAACACTTTAGACATATGTGCTTCTATAGTCCTGATCTTTACCCTGCCAATACAAATAAAAATAATTAAAGCAGAGATGGCTGTTATTGTCAGTTCACAATATTTAGGGTCAATAGAACAATAAAGAATGTATAATGCCAATTTGGGTTAATAATTCTACTTGATGTGGCCAAAAGTCACATCCTTCTGTAAGTAAAATAATTCACTTGTTAGTTACATAGGCCCAGGATACCCTGCCTCGATCTGTATTTAGTACTGATATATCTGATAGAATTATGGCATAATTAAAAAAAAGTCTGGTTGTTACTCATTCCGTCAAGATCTGACAGCTGTGTCAGCCTCAGGAGACCACTGAGTCCATTTGGCATAAGGCATGGAGCATTGCAGTGGATTATCTGGGGCTCAGCTGCAGAGCTGTGAAGTCTTCCTGGTTTCAGACAGGACACAACAGCTCCGTGGGAGCTGGGGATGGGACACTTTCAGGATGACCAAGGCAACCACATTTTCTATTTGTCTCTCTTTAGTTTGCAAAACAAGGATAGAAAAAACGGTATTGTTTTTGGATCAGGTCAACAATACTGAGTGATGTGGAGCACTCCAAAAGGCAAAGGCCAAAATCAGTGAGTATTTGATCAAGCTGCAGAATTTGCTGCTCAAGTTAATGCCATGCATTCACTCTCATCTCTTTCTTTCCCACCACCTAAAAAGGGCAGTAATTCCAAATTATCAGGAGACAGATTGATAGAGTAGAAAAGAGGACAAGGATTGAAAAACCTATCCTTCGTACCTCGGTAAGATGGTTTCCTCACGATCTTTAATTAGGCTGGGTGATGTCACTGGAACACTCTGGGCAGTCTCAAGGGGATAACATGCAAGACCACATTGAGCTAAAAGCAGAAATTGAGAAAGAGACTTCAGATAAGAACTGCACAAATATTTTGGATTGTCACTTTACCCATCTTCTTCTTTATACTATTTGTAGAGATGTCAGTGCATGTTACCTTGCTCCTGCAGCCAACCTACTGATGCTGCAGTCAGAAAAGGTGTCACATCTCCACTGGGTTGTCTCATTGAGGCTGCATAAGTTGATATTTTTTCCACAGCTTCTTGAAACCACCATCCTTGTGAACAATGTGGTGCACTTAGTATTAATTTGACACAGTGTAAGTTACAAGTATTAGAATGCAAGGAAATTACCTTGAACAATTAAGAGATGTCTTTCAGCTGAAAACAAATTTAGGATTGGTCTTAATGTCTGAAAGTTACCACCAGTACCAAACTTGCAAAAAGTGCAGGCTAGCAGAAAGCAGCAGAGCACAGCAGTAAATCTGCAAAGACATTAGTCTTCTAGACAGCTGTTACAAATACAGCAGAAACTTATGGATCTACATAATCTCAAATGTAAAAAGTCATACCTTTCATTCAGAGGAGTGCTTTACAACCATTAATTAAACCTCATGACACTGCAGGGAGTTAGTAAAATGCTAATGCCAGTTTGGCAGATGTGTAAATTAGCCTATTTATCATTCAATATTTGAATGTACTTGATCACATCCAGGGGAAACTGAACTGGAACCTTTTTATCTATTGATTTTCCTATGCTAGAGGATATGTATGGTATCCCAAGAGATTTGGAGAAGGAATGTTCCATTTTAAAATGAAATTATTTGGAATAATAGAGGCTCTTTAATTTTCTACCTTTCCACAACAAAATTTAAAATACATATTAACCGTCTACTGTACCTAACAATTCAGGAAAAACATACACAAGTTTAGGAAGGTATGAAATAAGTTACTGTTTATCTGTTTAATTTGCCTACTAAACATTTTCAAGAGCCTTTTTTCTGTAGAGATAATTAAATATAAGTGTGACTAAATTATCAACCTACTTTCAAGTCAACCCATTCCTAGAAGCAAGAAAGCAGCACTAGGGCACAGCAACACATGACTTATGATTTCCGAGGAGGAGGGGAAGGCAGATGAGAAGTAAGCAAATTCTTAATTTTCAGATAATTTAGAAAACCTTAGGTCCATTTGCTCTGGATGAAAAATTTAGTTAATGCTGTAAGCTTTCAAAAGATGAGACACATTGAGAGAATACATGGAATTAAATACTTAGTGCTGTGATGCCTCAGTAGCACACTTAGAGAAGGGTAATTTAAGATGTCTGGCCTCTGAAGTCAATAGACACTTGAAAGGACTGGTGGTATCTCTAGCATATGGCACTTTTCAGAAGTGTTAAGGAAGGCCTGACCTTGTAATTTGGTGGGCAGGAAAGCAGCTGAAGCTGAGTGGTCCTAAGGCTTTCAGCTCTCTGCCCACTTCCCATCTGTTTCAAAAATCAGGACCCAGCAGAAAATACATTACAGAATAATCACATAACTGGTGACACAAACTTACACTGTGTCTCCCCATTGAGCTGTACCCTATTTTGGTTGTAAAAGCTTTGGAAAATGTAGCAGAGGCTGAACAGGTAACTGAAAGGGAGGATGTAATGACCTGGCAAAGGTGTAGAAGCCTAAATATGGGTGCTAGTAACATTACAGCTTTACAACTTACTAAGCCAGAGGTAATCAGATCTCCTCCTACGGGGAGAAAGCCGAGTCCTGCACTGCAGAGAGATGCTTACCTCAGTTCTCTCCATCTTTAGTTAGTCATGCTTTGGCTATGTAAACTCACCCAACTTCCTTTGAAGCGCCATGTCCTGACAGCTGCTAGGAACAGGATATCTGACCTGATAGGTATAGCAAATCCTAAATTCCTGGAAAGGGCCCCCTTTGAGTGTACTCTTTGGTATTTCCTTTCCTATGGAAATGGGCAGAACTGTCAGCCTCCGAAACTGCAATTAATCCAGGGTGAGAAGCTCATTGCTGCAACAAAGATGCAGACAAAGTTATTTTTTCTTCTCACCATGTCTACTATTCAAACATTCTGGTCAAGCCATATTCACTAGGTTCAGCTTTGAGCTTGAAGCCAGAAAGTGCTCCAAGGCTGTGCTCCTGACTGTGATCCTACTAAAAAGTGCTGTGCTAAATAAATATCTGATATATCTGGGACTTATTCCCTGGAAGGATCACAAAGTGTTTTGCATGCTATATATAGGAATCACTTCATCTACCACCAAAGTGTGGTTACATATGAAGTGAAAGGGAGGGCAGAGAACAGAAACACTGCAGCTATGATGTGAAAAATAGATCAGCTAATTTTAAAGGCAGATGAATTTCTTGAGCCTGAATCAGAGCCTTTGAATCTATTTAACAGAAAACATCAAAAAATATTCATTGATGCCCTATTGTCAGGATCTTGGCTCCCCATTACTTCTGAAACACAGTGGTCCCATGTTTCTGTGGCACTCCTTGAAATCAGGCTCTGATATAAATTTGCCCTTTAATCATAACATGGTTATTTAAATGCAATTGTGAATACCAGGAGGACTTGCCACAATGATACCAATTCCAAACAGAAAAAAGCAGCAAAGAAGGAAAGACTGGTAACAAATTACTTGACAACAGCCATTCCTGTAGTTCACCAGAACACTGACTAATGCATTCGTCCTCCCAGCAATACTGCAAAATAAAGATCATCACTTGCACTGAGGAGGCTCAGAAAGACTCACACCCTCCATGCCCAGTAGCTGTTCTTCCACTTAGATCACAGTTTCAAAGTCCCATCAATGCCTCTAGGGAGAGGCTGAGGATTTTACCCTCTCTTCCTGGGGACTGGACAGGCCCCACCAGGGTTTGGGACCTAAAGCACTCCCAGGGTCATGGATCAGGACTGCCAGTTTGGTGGCTTCTTCCAGCTGTTGCTGTGGAAATGAAGTGTGTTCTGGGGCATCTTCCTAACTACTGCTAGGCTGTGCCCAATCTTTCAGTTCCTATTTATCACTGACCATGGAGATGAAGCTCTCCTTTGGCTCTTCCCTAATGCCACACCATCCATCTTCCCCTGGGGCATCTAACCCTGCCCTCCAGCTCAGGGTAACAGCTTACACTGGGAATGAAGCACCTCCAAAGCAGCAAGAGCAATGTTAGAGCTGGAGAAGGGAGACAATGCCTCACCAGAGCCTTACACTACCAGTTCTTCAAACTGTATCATTCATCTTCTACCTATAGCCATGTTTGTGGATGCTGACAACTTAGTCAGAAAGGGATTTTCCAGCTCTCAGCCTGTTCATGAGAAGAAGTTGCTTTCTCATGAGCAAGGCTGAGAACCAGGAGACGTTTGTGTAAACTATCTTGGGTGTTTTAGTAAAATTTATCTCTCAGGTGATGTTTTTTACATATTGTTATTCTAACATGTTACTCTGTAACTAACCAATGATGTGAGAGAGGTGTTCGCCCAAGGACCAATGATTGTGTCCTGCTCTAGAGATCCTGGTTATAAAAAGGCAAGGTTTTCTTAATAAATGGCTTCTATGGCTTTTCTCATCTGAACTTATTGCCATGGTTTCTTGCCGTCCCCAGGACTCTACTGTGACAGGTATCAAAGGGACTGCACAGTTCACAGCTCTGGTAATCCGGTCTGGAGCTTTTCAACTCGAGGTTACACGTTCACAGTCTCCCTTGGTTATGACTGTAAGCCACCTTTTGGTGCTTTCCCTGACACATGTATTTGTTACACAGCAGTTATCACTCTCTCTCTCTCTACCTGTTGCCTGTTCCACCAGATTTATTTTTTTTGATGGAACTCATTGTTTGGGTGGGACATGAATGGTAGGATTGAAAATGACGTAAAGAAAATACTGCATGTGGTAAAAATGGAATTCTTAAGGCTTTTGCTTTCCACAGAATTTTGAGGGACAGAAAAATATAAAATATTCCTCTTCCTTTTTCCTAAGTAGACAGGGGTTGCACAAAGCAAATCTAGCATGCTGCTGCAAAGTAATGACCATAAAGAGAGCAAGATTCAGTCTCCTGGAGATAGCCAAAAAAGCTGTCAAGTTAGTGAACCTGTGAGAATAGTCTAAAACCCCCAGTTTCCCCAGGAACACAGGGTTTGCCATCCTGGATCAATAGACTCCTCATGAGAGAAGTATTTTTGCAAATACATGGAGCAAAGGAGCTGAGAAAGCTTATTTGGGATATCTCCTGTGAAGTGAAATTCAGAGGCAGACTGATATCTATTTCAGGACAGTATGAAAGAAACGTGTGCTGCTCCTAGCAATGAGATACCCCTCTGTAGATAGAGCTAACAGTTAGAAATTATGAATTTGCTTGCATTCTAAAAACCCCCAAAACCAATCAAAACAGAAATCTGTCTTTTCTCTGAAGGGTACATTTAAATTCAGCCACTTATAATTGAAGAAAATACATAACTTAAATATTCCTGGCTTGTCTGTTCTGCTTTATTTGAAGTATTTCTGACTCTCTTTCCTAGCAAGCTACTCTAAACATACAGGCATTTTGGAAAAGTTACATGTAGTTGAATTTAGTGAAGATATGAAGTTTTGCTATTTGAATTTTTTTTTTTCCAAAATTCAGATTTAAGGGCCATGTGAACACACAAAAAGTCTCAACTGCCATTTAGGAAAAAGGAAAAAGCAAAAAGTTTCTAGCCCCAGTGGTTGCAAAGAAAGATTTTGAAAAGAGAGATCATGAAGTCTCACAAGGCAGAAGACAAACAAAAAAACCTATTTGTATTATTCCACGTTTTTTAAGCCAATAACATAATTTGGGGTGTAGGGTGAATGTCTGCTCCATGGTATTTGAATGCCTGGTTTGGAAATGCTGGACTTTATAGTATTATTTTCTACTTATTTTATATTTTTAATATTGAGGACTAAAATTCCAAGTTTCAGTGGAGTAGAATGCTTTCTTCTCCTGAGGTAATAAATCCCTGAAAATAATGGAAATACTGACAGAACTGTAACTATACTGTCTCAAATGAGTCACCCTGATTTTTAGTTTCTAATTAAAAGCATATTTCTTTCAAAATTGGCTCTTATATAACTTGTAAATCATTTTGGTGGCAGCTCAGAGGGAAATAAGGGGAATGTTGATCTTGGCAAGCTTGACCTTGGCAGGAAAAAAAGAATTTTCATCTGAACTTCAAATTCTTAAAACATCTTAATCCAAACAATTTATATACTTGGTCAAAGAGTTCTTTAAAGGAAGAAAAAAAAAAGCATCAGCAAGTTTAAATTTGCAAAGACATTGACAAGTATTCTGCTGCCTCCCTGTGGAAGCTGGGATGCTTTAACTATAATTCCTTTTGAAACCAGGGTAAATGTGCACCAGCATTTTTAATTCAAACCAATTTGCAGGAGTGTTTCTAATTATCTGCTGGGTTTGAAAGCACAAACAATGCGTGGAAGCTAAACAGCTGGATGCTGTTGAAGGGTGAGGGTGTGGGGATGGCCAAGAAGGTACTGTGTGTGCTGCACGGGCCCCAAGGGCTGGATCTCTTGCTGGTCTAGTGGCTGTGCTTTGAATGATCAAGGAACCACATCCTGCTACACATTCCCACTACTCCTAAACTAAGCTCAAGAAGAAAGGAACAGTTAATTTTATACTGTTTTAGCCCCAAACCTGCTCTGTAGTTAGTGCAGGTAGGGAAGCAGCAAAGTGCTGCCAGTGGGTTCAATTGTTCTGTAAATGAAGCTTCCACTTTGGGTCTCCCTCACCCTTAGGGAGCACAACAATGTGTGCCTCTATTCCGTGCCACTTCTGAGGAAAACTGTGGATAAATAGCTCTGAGATAAATAGCTCTGACCCCTCTCTGAAGGAAAGAAACAATAATCATTTTACAGAGGACAGTAGCAAACCAAGGACTTCTGGACAAGCCTCTTGTAGGGAAGGGAAGCCCTGGAGTGGGCAGCACAGGGGACAATGCAGGGAGAAGATAGGGAAGCAGTGGCATTCCTTGGCCAGCACTAGAGGAGATCCGAGCTAGTGCTGACTCAGCAAGCACAGCCTGCCAGAATAAGGTCATATCAGGGTCAGTGTTGCCCTGCCTGCCCTTCCTCCAGCACTGAAAGGACTAATCAGATCTTTGCTGTTCCTCGTCTCATATTTCTGGGGTCCAAATTTCTTCAGCAGCTGGCACTCACTGCTGTGTGATCCAGGTGCAGTGGAGCCTATCCTGGCATTTCTATTAAAGAAGAGATGGGGATCTAATTCCATCTCATCTGAGCCACCTGAGTGAGCTAACCCATCCTTGGAAGATGCACTGCTCCTTATTTAAGAATTGAATTACATTAGGGGGGAGGGAACAGGTGAGGAGGTGGGAGAAACAATCCTCAAGGGATTATAAAGGAAACTCAGGAAACATCTTGATTCATTTGCTTGGAATTATACAGGATTATTAACAACTGCATGAGCATGGGCTGGACATACAGCCTATCAGCTCACTAAACACAGCCAGGACAAGACACCACTGATTGTTTTAGCTTCTCTGAGTGCTTTCCCAAGAATCGTGATGAATCCACAAGAATGCAGGTTCAATGGGGATTTATGTCATTTGTCCTCTACAAAGTGGACAGTCTGCTCTCCAGGCTCAAGCCAGCACAGACTGTGAGATTATTGCCTCACACTCGAGCTCTCCAAAAGATCTCAATGAAGCCACCAAAACTGCAGAAAGCCACAGCACATATTCTGCCAACAGGTAATGAAATATCATTAAGAATAGGTTTTCCCAGCAATAATCCCCCCCAGACATTTTCTGTCACATCTTCCTCATATGGCTTTAAACATATCAGGAAATGCCTAGCCCATAGAGAAATAACACAGAGCAGGACATCACTGAGCTTGGAAACTGATTAAGGAGATTTCTGAGAATCCACCTGCAGAAGTAGCTTAATCTTCAAATAATCACATTTTGTTTTATTAACATTAAATGTTGCTGGAGGCTGCAAGATTATCAACTCCTAAAAAACATAAGATTGCTTTATTGGCACAAAGAGCCTAAATCTGTGTGTAATTGTCTTATTTCTAACCACATTGATGAGCAAACATTAATTCCTGGTTTCTTCTCCCTTTCTCTTCTCCCTTTTTTTTCCTGTGAAGGTGGTGTATCCTCACAGGGAGCCACTTGTTTGGTCTAGGGTGGTCTCATGTCTAGGGCTCACCTGGACAGTCATGGTACACAGGCTTTACCTAGAAAGAGCAGCCCCACAAAGCTCCTAATTACAGAAAGGGCAAGAAGGACACAGGATCTCACCTGATTTACACCCTACAGTAATGTGAATTTTCTCATGTAGACCAGATGTCAGCTGAGCAAGAAACAGCAGCACCAGCAATGGCTCCACTTCCCACTTCGTATAACTATGGAAGCTGGTTGGCAGGATTTTTGTTCCTGCCAAATTTCTCACTTTTTTTTCTTTTTTTTTTGCCTCTGTTGAAACTCTGAGAGAAAATTTCAGTTTTCAGATTTTAGACTGAAAAAGTAAAACAACTTAAAAAAAACCCAGCAGCCACTTCAGGGAAAGTTACTTGTAATGCTAAGAAAAGCACTACTTTAATTCCTACTACCACCTTTGAAAGAAAACACTTCTGTTATTTGCTGTCTTGCATCTGTCTTTCTCATAGGAAGAAATATTTGAAAAAAAAAAAAAAAAAGAGATTTTTGGAGGCATTTATTTCAGTTCTGTGATCTCTAAACCCCTTCTTCTCAAAGAAAAGGGCACAGAACTCGAAATAAGAGTGTGTGGGAAGAAATGTTCTGTAACCATCTTCTTCCATGGAATGAAAAGGACAATGTAAGTAAAGAGAAAGAAGTCCTCTCATTTACTTACTTCTCATCCATTCTCCATAGAAAAAAATCAAATAGATGGAACACCTTTCAAGTAAAACAAAGTGGGCAATTCCCTTTTCCAAGGGAAAATATAAATTTTGGAGAAAAACAGCTTTGGTGCTTTCTATTATTGATGCCATTTTTCACCTGTAGATAAGGAAAAAGAATGGGAAAATTCTACAGAAGCAGGAATTCAGATCCCTTTTGCCAAATAAAAGCATTTTACTGTTTTTAATGAGTCAAATGTTTCTGTTTCTTTTTCTTTCCCCAAGAGCCTCAAACCCTGTCTCAAAACCTTAAAAAAACCCAAACCATAAAGTATTTACCTTCTAATGCATCGCTTCTGAGGCCACATCAGTGATTAATGAATGACATGGAAGATGTCATCCAATGACCAATTGATAGATTGAGTGAGCAATTTGTGTTTTTATTTGTCCACCTGCCTGCTTATCACTGCCAGGACACAGGTGTTTCTTCAGTCTCAGGTCAGACTCAGCTTAGCATTTTCACTTAAATATTAAAAACAAGGGGCATAAGGATCAAGAACTCGGTAGAGTGTAGAGATGAACTACTACAAATGTGCATGATGTGGTCTTTAGCAGAAATACTTCAGTGCATATCTAAGGTTTCCAGGGCTGAAGATCTGAGCAGTGTCATCATTCCCTTCACTCTCCCAACTATGACAGGGTTACCCAAAGAGTTGAAACAGACAAACGTATTTCCTTTTTTTGGAAATAGGACAAGCTCCTACAGGACTTCTTTTCACAAAGCCCTAATCCCATGTAGGACAATCTGTCGGACCCCATCTGAGCACAGAGCCCATAGTTTAGGCAAACACCTGACCACGTATCTGTGGGAAAATCTCTGAAGCAGGCAGATTTTCCAGTTAGCCTGAAAGAAAAAGGGAGAAACATGTTTGGGCTGTAGCCTGCGTGTCATACAGTTCACTTATCCTCTTTCATATCTTTTGGGAGGGAAAGGAAAGAGCTCAGTTTCATACTTCAGCTAAAGGTGTGATTTACTTGGGGGACCTTCTTGGCCCAGGTTTTAGCTAAGTGGCACTGGAACAATCAGGTGCTTTGGAGCAAGATGAGCACGACTGTCCCATGGAGGAAACTTCACGAAAGCAGCGAGCAGGGAGTTCAGCTCAGCAAGATTCTGCCTGCAGGGCTGCCAAGGCCAGGAGAGGATGGACAGCAGAGCTGCAAGAAACACAGCAGTTCTGGTCATCTTCTGGTGACCGACCATGGAATCATTTAGGCTGAAAAAGACCTCCCAGGTCATCAAGTCTAACCAACAGCCTCGCCCTGACAGCCCCGCCACCAAACCACATCCCTAATGAAATGAATAAGATGAATGTGTCTTTACAAACAAACTGTGAGAATCTGCCTGTAGATAGGGCCAGGAACTTATAGATAAGGAAGTAATGGAAGACATTATCGGTTCTAGAAAGTGTTGCTAATTGACACAGACTGCTGCTCAGCCAAGGCTGAGTAAAATTCCTGAATTTAGAGAAAAAGGACAAAGACTTAATAGAATTATGAATAGAGGAGGAGATTGTTATTAGAGGAATTGTTATTAGAGGAGAAAAAAAAAGGGGGGGTTTGCATATTAGATGGGGGCATAGAGTAGGAGATTTGGGAAATCTGTACTTTCCCAGTACCTCAGCCACTGGGGGAAGGAAGATGGTGATGTGTTTGGGAAATTAGAATAAGAAGGTGGCTGCATCCCCCAGCAGTTTGAGAGACCCCATGGGTCTCCCTTTATTTGATAAAGTTACAGGCCTCCTCTGCCTCCCTTTTGGATATAAACCTCCAGTGCTGTGAATTTTTCCACACACTAAGAACCACAACCACAAGTTCCTGGAACACTGTGAGGGCCGGCGAATCAAACCCTTCCCCGGACAGCCTGTCCCAGCGCTTCGCCACCCTTTAGATGAAGAATTTCCCACCCCAATATCCAAACCAAGGCTCCGCTGGCACCCCCTGAGGCCTTTCCCTGAGGGGAGGGGCCTGGGCCGGGTGAGGCCGAGCGGGCGCGGGCACTCCCGCCGCGGGCCACCAGGGGGCGCCACCGCCCC